>RJWM01010164.1:0-64754 GCA_004363535.1 Dasyprocta punctata
GCAATATTGCAACCATTGTCAAGCTTCTATCTACCAGTTGTGTAAACCTGCAATGTTGTGTATTTACTCTAGTCATTTGCTTGTCTCTTTTGCTTGTTGTTTTTACTATATATGTCGTCTTTTTTTGTTGTTGTTGTTGTTTTTGTTTGTTTTGTTTTTCTTCGTTCAAATAAAATTTTAAAAAGTGATCTAAATAAATAGAAATCATGAAATGAAATATTTTATTGGTTTGTGAGGGGGTTTTTTTGTTTGTTTTTTTATTTAATTTTTTTGTTTTGTTTTGTTTTTTGAGACAAGGTCTGGCTAGGTAGTTTAGGCTGCAGGCTTTGAACTCACTATGTAGCCCAGGGTGGCCTCAAACTCATGACAATCATCCTCTTGCTTCAGTTTCCCAAGTGCTAGAATCATAGGCATGAGCCATCACACCCAACTATGAAATACTTTAAATCAAAGAATTTAAATGAATTACTGAATTTAGGCCAACTTGGCCTAAATTTTTGCCAACTACCTATACATTTGAACCTGGCTAAGATGCTTCATCTATTTTTAAATTTATTCATCTTTAAAACAACATGGCTTCCACCTTCCCAACCTTGCCCTTCTCCCTACTGTACAAAATGACCAGTTATATCTAACATGTTATCTCTCTGCCTGTGTCAATATCACAAGCTTATTAAGTCTGTAGTGCAGTGGTGGTGAACCTATGACACACATGGGGCTATTTGCATCACTGAAAGCTCAAAAAAGTTCATCATCACTGCTATTGTGGGTATCTGTCTTAGTTACTTTTTTTGTTGATGAGACAAAATACCCAATACCCAAAGTTAAAGGAGGAAAGGTTTATTCAGTTCACAATTTGTAGAGGTTTCAGTCCATAGTCAGCTGGTTCAAAGGAAGGGTGGCATGGCAGTGGGGCATTGAAGAGGAGAAACATTTCACAGCAGGTAGAAGATAACAAATCAGTGAAGAAGCAGCAGCAGCAACCATGCCTGCCTCTATTTTATCCAGGTTACCCACCCTTTGAGTGTTGCCACCCACACCCAGGCTGGGGCACCCTTGATCCCAGCATCATATCCTTAGTCCAAGCATCACACACCCTAGGTTCAGTCATCTCCAAAAAACCCCACTTATGACCTCATGAGGTTTAGGAGAACACCTAAATATAAGTCATAACAGTATCTGCTTTCCAAAGGTGACAAAGTGCATGTATGCTCCCAAAACACAAACTCCAAGAGCAAGATGAAGCAAGCATTAGGTGAACTCACAAACTGATTATACTAATATTTAATTGCCCCTCAAATCTATCTCTAAGACTCCTCAATAGGTAGAAAATTTCTTTCTGATTGTGAATCTATTTTCAAGTTTAACAATAAGCAAACAATTCCAATCCATATTGACACATTAGAGTTATCCTAAAGAATTTTGGGTGTAGATAGATCTGAGCACTTAGTCTTGGTCCAACTGCTACAACAGTATCTAATTACTAGTAGTAAGGGGCTGCAATTACTGTAATGACTGGTAAAATGAGAGAGACATCCAATACACACATTCAATACACAGGAAGCTACAGAGATGATAAAGGAAACATGAAATCCCTGGGGACAAATCATGGGTCAAAAAGGACACTGCTTAATATCTACAATTAAGAGAGACGAATGAAAGCGCAAAAGGCTGGAGGTGGTCACCCCAATAAAGTCGTGATCTGAGCCAGTTTTCATATCAAATATCTACTGACAACAGAAGCTGTCAGAAAAGGATGCTGTTACTCATTGGGGCAAGTGTACATTGTAGTCATTCCCCTAGTACTTCCACAGATTGTTGACTATGTTTAGTCAAATCATAGTCCCAATTGTAGCTGAATCATACTAATTAATACTCAGGGGTGACTTTGGATCAAAGACTTCCACTGGCCTGGCCAAAGGATTCTTAAAACCACGCTGCAGTGAAATTCCCACCATTCCCTACCCCACACCACCTTCCCCATCCCTACCTTCTTTCTTGCCTCAGGGTCAGACCTACATTTCCATCTGATACTCTCCAGCCTCCTTTGGCTCTATACCCATTTTTCTCTTACTGGCATTTTGGCAACAAATTTCTTACACATCTAGTGCTGCCTTCTTATCTGTTTCTGAGAGACCTATAACTAATACAGGACATTAGTAAATATGTCACAAGGAAAGGTCTATAAAGGTGTGTACACTGGGATTGCCCTCTTGCTGCTTTTGGAACCAGCCACCAGGTAAAAAAAATATGGACTAGCTTCATGAATTGGAGATAAGTGTTCAGTCATCCCATTAGTACCAGCTGGCATTTAGGCAAGGTTCAGACATATGAATGAGGCCAACTTAGACCATCCAGTCCCATATGAACTGCTTGCTAACTGTAGATGCCATACAGAGCTCAGCAGAAATCAGTCAAGACAGACCCAGAAGCACTACCCAATACTAATCCAGTGACACACCAAAGTATGAGAAATAACAAATATATGTCACTTTTAGCCACAAAGTTTTAGGATGGTTTGTCATGTTACAAAAATTAACTAATACAGCACATGAAGAATATGAACAGTGCCTGGCATACAGTAAGCATTATATGGTAGCATTATTATTGACTTTTTAGGAAGGTTAATTCTTCTCTACTTAACCTTCTACCAGATAATACATTATAAACTAGTTCAGTGACTGTATGATTTAAATTTATTCCACTTTATCATGTTTCATACACTATATAATTACTGTGTTCATCTCTTGCCTTTTTTGCATCTACACAGGAGAGTAAGAAGTCTCTCTAGGAAAGTCTCTTAATTCTTATAGTGGTTGACTTCAGATAATCCTGTTTTTTGGAAGCTACAGTATGTTTCCAGAGAATTACAGTCATTTCTTCTGTATATCCTTTGACGTAAAATACCAGTGATTCCAGGTCATACAAAGTGAGAGAAGAGAAGGACATGTAAGGGGAGGGATGTAGTTAAGCTGCTTTGCTTCACAGTACTAGATGAAAGGCACCCACATTTCTGACCCTTTCAGGTAGCTTAGTCTCAGATTATGTCTTTTCCAGGTGTACTATCTGAACTCCAAGAATCCCAGGAAATTCTTTGATATGGTATCAGCTCTCATGGTACTTACAAGAGAAGCATATTTAACAAATAGTAAATGAAATTCTGAACTTCTGAGTGTGCTTCAAGGAAACAATATATTTCACAGTAAGTTAATAGTTTTCTATGTTTCTAACTTCTTTAAAGAAAGATGATTCAGAGCAGACATTGTGGCACATGTCTGTAATTACAGAATTTTGGATGGCTAAGGCAGGACAATTACAAGTTCTAGCCCAGGTTGGCCAATTTGTTAGCAAGACGGGGTCTCAAAACTTTAAAAAATAAGAGTATGACATGGACAGGTGTGGGAATTACATAAAGCTTAGTGTGAAGGCCCTGGATTTAATCCTCAGTACCATTAAAAAAAAAAAAAAGGATACTTAGGCTCCAGGCCATGATGCATTTCCCTTTCTTCCTTGTTTAATACTCTTTCCTCCTTCCTTTCTTTTAAAGAAATAATTTAAAGACAAAGCACATTGGAATCTAACAAGTTCATTCAACATCCTCAATAATGTAAGTGAAATAAGGAAAATTTACAATGTTCACTACATTTACCAAGGGCCCACTCTACACAGAATGGGGAGATATAAATAAAAATAACAGATGAGATTTCTTTAAATGATTTGTAAGTTGGGAAAAGGAAAGAACATACATGACCTCTATTCTTCCACAAAAATTTACTGTACTAACTACAAAGCATAGTATCAAGTTTGGTGGGCAACTAAACATTAGCCTGTGCCACAGTGGTGAAGCTCACAAGGGAGAAATGAAGTGAGCTCATTTATGCCCAAGGCTGTACTTTTCAGCAGGCTTCTCCACTCTTAGTCCAGGCTCACTACTATAACCACTGGAATTTCACAGGAAACACCTATGATGTAACATTTAGTTTGTATCTGTGTTTGACAAACAGTCCATATTTCATTCATTAACTATACTATGTTACAATTACATACCTGTTCAGTCACCTCAAACCAGGTGACTGCAGTGTACAACTACCTAGGGCGCTATCTGATTACTAGTGGAAGCTGCAGTTATAGGGGAAACCTCAGCTACTGAGATATGTGAATCACAGGCAGAATATGACTCCAGTGCTCTGGAATCTTCTGGCTCCCTACATGCTTGCAACTTGAAATTCAAGGTGTTTACTTTAGTCTATAAAACAAACCCCTTATGGCTAGCACACAAATTACCTTCATATTAATCTCTCCTCTTATAAATACTGAGATCAGTTGGTATACCAGTTAGGCACTGTAGATTTATGTTTCAGAAATGTGGATGCAAGAGAAAAAACATTTTAAGGACCTACAGAGAACCCGAGCTTTTCACTTTTTAAGAAGGCATGAAATCAAACAACCTGTCTTTCTTAGCCTTTAAGACTCTAATTTGTAATCTTGAGACAGCATACAGAATCATTTGGAGATGCAACTATTATCTGATTAGACTATTTAAATATCTGGCATATTTTATGGTTTTGAATTCAAGCAAAATATAATTTTTTTGTTGGGAAAACAACTAGATAACTAATACAGAATATCATATGATAGTCTCTAGGTCTCGAAATGAGGATATCACCTAAATCACCAACAGAAATGATTTAAGAAGAAAGCCCTTCCAGAAAGAAAGCCCAAGAGCAGGGTTTCCCAGAGAATGTTTTGTGTAACATCACCATATGAGGTGGGGGGTATAGCCAAGTAAGCCTGGGAAACTAAAGTTTATTTGCATACCATGGCCTTGTCTTGAAGATTCACAATACACATCCGTATATTAAAAGCTAGAGTCTTTTAAGTAGTAGTCCTGGAATAAATCAAACTCTTTAACATTCCCAAAGCTTATTTGACTACGGAACCATTTTTTCAGATAGTACTTACCAGCATGAACTGAACTAACATTCTTGGAAACTTAACTGGGAAAACATGTATCGAGAGGAAGGATTATCAAATTTTTTCTGGAAAGGGAATGACAGCAAATGTTTTACACTTT
This sequence comes from Dasyprocta punctata, assembly GCA_004363535.1. Classification (NCBI taxonomy): domain Eukaryota; kingdom Metazoa; phylum Chordata; class Mammalia; order Rodentia; family Dasyproctidae; genus Dasyprocta; species Dasyprocta punctata. The sequence goes on from RJWM01010164.1 coordinate 5,075, forward strand.
GAAGACCTATTCTGTCACAACCATTTACTCCTGCTGTTGCAGCATAAACACTACCAAAGACAATACATCGACAAATGGATACAGCTGTATGATCCAATAAAACTTTACTTATAAAAAGAGGTGGCAGGCTAGTACTGGCCTAAAATTAGCACAGTCTGATTTAGAGAGAACAAATACTTTAGGAAAGGGATTCTATTTGTCCTATCATCATTAGATCAATCAAAGGCTTTCTTGGAATTCAATTACAATTTCAACTTTTAATTCTAATGGTGATAATAATGGTGATGAGACAACAACAGCAGCTTCATTTATTGAACATGTTACTCAGGGTGGTAAAACACATTTTCTAATTTCAAACTTAAGACAAGCCTCCTAGGTTATACACAATTATCCAGTTTTACAAACTAGAAAACTGAGACTGATGAAAGTAATTTACCCAAAGAGATGATAAAATTTTCAGAGCAAAAAGTCAAGCCCTGATTCTAAATCCAGGAGCTCTTCACCAAAATACCCCTTTATAATAAACTGCTATTTTTTTTTCTATGCATGTATGTGGGAAGGTATTACAGCGATGACCCTCAATGAACTGAGTCTCCTTATGTTCCCAGAGAAGGTTAGTGCAAGAGTAGCGATCAACATCATACAATAAATGTTTTTTTCTTAAAATTACACAATACATTTTTTCCACAGCATTACAGGTTTCTCGATATAGTCTAAGCAGAAACTAGCAGACTTTTATCCATAAAGGGATAATTGTTACCTCCCTCAAAACCCAGCCAATGAGAATTGTTACATCATAATAATAGCTAACAATTATTGGGCACCGAAGATGGGCTATATACTATGGTCTCAAGTGCCTGGTATCTAGTAACACTTTGATACTTATCAACAACCCAGTGAGGTAAGTATGACCATTATTCTCACTGTACCAGGAAAGAACAGGATGTAAAAAGATAAAGTTAGTAGTTGTCCTATATCATGCAGCCAGTAAGTGGCACAGCTAGTTGAACCTAGCCAGCTGGCTCCAGCATCTACATTGTTAGTCACCACTTAGCCATGACGCACACTCATGGCTTTCCTGACTTTGGGCCTCCTTTTACTGTGACCCCACACTGGCAAATAAAGTGGGCGTGGACTCTGCTCCCGTAGCACTCTTGTTCTTCCGTTTCTAGGCCACTTCTTTGCCCAATCATGAGTGGAATTTGAAGGTGAAAAGCACAGCAAGAGTCAAGTGTGGGATGGTAAATGAGTATTATACCTATTTCTATAAACAGATTGAACTATCACCTAAGGCTACATTTAATTCCAGTCCTATAGTTAAATTCAGTCCATAATCATAGGTTGATAGCCTTTATTCAGAACGATCACACCAAGGACCCTGTAAGTAATTTAAAACCTGGTAAGTAAGAGTGATAAACTGGCAAAAAACAAATCCACTCATGGCTGTGTGTCTCCTTAGCTACTCTTTATAAGATGTTAACTTTTCTTCTCTATCTTTAACTCTTACGTTTTGGAGCAACAGGGTGATAGGGTCTTAGGCTATCTCCATCACATAAGAAACACAAATGTGAACACAAATGCAGCTTCCAATTCAGCTCTTTAATTGAAGAGGAACTTGAAAACCACCACACCAACACCGGAAGCAAAGTGCCATGGAATGACCTGCCTAGACAGGAGGGAAAGCCCAGCGGTCCCCCCTTTGAAGTCCAGCTGCCTGAGATTCACTAGCAGCCGACCTTCAAAGAGAGCCGATGCTTCCTTCCCTCAGCCTGGCCGCCAAGCTTCCCAGGCAGCTGGGCGATTTAGCCACTCTCTGCCCAGCTGTCTGTGAACTCTGGCAGCCAGTTCAAGTGAGGAATAGCGAGGTGGTGGGAAGGTGGGGGGAGGAAGAAGGCGGTCGGGGTGGCAGGTCCAGTGGCGCCAGAGAAAAAAGGATGCTGGGTTTCCTTGGAGTCAACCTTATGAAAGTCAGTCAAAAGACCAAGCTTCCAGGGAAAGCACAATCCAATGACAGTGCAAAGGAAGTTGCCAGTGACCAAAGAGTTTCAAATATATTTTCCTACAAAAACTGAGTGAACCTCAAATGTACTCTTCTAAGGATGGCCCCAGCTGCTACAGAGAACAGTTCAATTTATACACAGGGATGTAGAAAACAAACCCAAGCATCAAAAACATACAATCTTTTACTCATTTTTATTTTTTTCAGCAACATGACTTGATGCTCCTTAGGGACTTTTGGAAGAATTGAAGGATCATGAGCTTTTTTTACCCTGAAGTGCTAAGGATCAAACCTATGGCCTTGTTTATGGTAGGCAAGAAACGTACCAGTGAGCTACATCACCAGCCCTTTTTAGAGACTTTTGAGAGTTGCTTAACTGTTGTGGTAATGCTTCTGTTTCCTTGGCAGCCAATAGCTGAAACAATTTGTCTCTTTCTGTGCCTATGTAGCAGATGCTCCACAAAGACTGGCTCATTTAAGGAAAACATTGCTAACATTGCCAAGCAGCAAACATTGCTGCTTTGTTTAGCCTCTTGAACACCTGTGTGGAGTAAAGAATGAGCATTATCAGCTGAAGGTACAAAAAGGATATAAGGATGGTTGTTAGGAAAAAGGAACTTTCAAAAGACGTCTAACTAAAAAAAGGAGGAGGAGGATGTGAAGGAGAAGGGAGAGGAAAAGGAGGAGAAGGAGGAGGAGGAGAAAAAGAAGAATGAGGAGAAGGAGGAGAGGAGGAGGAGGAGAAAAAGAAGAATGAGGAGAAGGAGGAGAGGAGGAGGAGGGGGAAAAGAGGGAGGAGGAGGAAAAGGAAGAAGAGGGGGAAGAAGAGGAAGAGGAGAAGAGGAGGAAGAAGAGGAGGAAGAAGAAACAGTATAACTGAGAACAAGATTTTGACTTCAGTATAGTGGGAGTATATCAAAATGACTAGAATATAGGTGAATGAAAAGGAAGAACTGAAGGGTCATGAGCCAAAGACTAAATTATCAGATTATATTTTACAGTTCTCTGGAAGCTATCTGGAGATGAAAGAAAGAGGGATGGGGGGGGTTCCTAAAGTTAACTTAAATATTTTCTCTAGTTCATTATCCTATGATTAAAAAATAAATATATGGATAACCTGGTGCCATACAGTAGGAACATACCATACTGTATGGTACACACAACATGAACAAAATACCTAAAAATTCAGATACACTAATTTATTACACTGCTAACTACAAACTTATCTTCTCTTTCCTTTAGATCTACTTGAAACTGTATGACAGAGCAGCTAGTATTCAGTTCAATGCTATTAAATATATCTAAATTTAAACTTATCTAAATTTAAAAGTACAATACTGATGCATCTTCTCTACAATACAATACTGTAGAGAAGATGCATCAAACAATATGTGCTAAAATTCATTCATTCTACAAACCTTTACTGAGTCCTTGCTGCATGTAAGGCACTATACCAGATGTGGCAGATGTCAAGATTTACAGTAAAATAGTTACTTACTAGCAAGGGGTTCTGTCTACAAAAGGAAGTAAACATAAATACAAATATTTATAATAAATTCTACAATGGCAGAATCCACATATTATACAGTAAAACCTATAAAAAGGTTAACTTTACCATGGTAGTATGAGAGAGGTAGGTTGGGAATAGAGTAAAGAGAAGTCACATAAAACCTGATGAGGCTTTTGGCTGTGGTCTTTGAAATAATAAATAGGATATAGGATATAGGAAATAAGACTAGGGATATAGGAAATACTTCCCACTAGATGACCCAGAATCTAAGAGACTCAGAAGTGTGAAATGTCTCTTCATTTTGGGAATCACAAGTGGGACTTCATAATAGAACAATAGTAGATACAGCTAAAAAAAAAAAAAAAAAAAGAGGTGAAATCATTAGTGGCTCTATGTGCCCTTCCACAGACTGCAGCTTTTTTACTCCATGCACTCCTCTCAAAGGTTTCAAGGACAAAGGGGTAATGCAAACAGGTTATCATCTAAAAGACACTCTGCAGGAATTTTTAAAAAATGAAAGAAAAAAAGCAAGTTGGAAAAGGGAAAATCAAGAGCAAGGAGATGAGTTAGAAAATGGTTCAGGTAAGGGCTTGAAGCTGGTTAATGGACAAGTATGTATGAAATCCATTGTACTGGTTAATGGACAAGTATGTATGAAATCCATATTATTGTACAAATGACTTTGGTATGGGCAGTTCCAGTTAATTTGTGAAATGGCTACAGCAAATAGTCTACTCTGAGGAGAAACCTGGTAATGAAAGAAGGCAGACTGGAAAAGACTTTTGTTAACTAAAATAAATAAAAAGCAGGAACATGCACATATTTTGTAGGAGCCAATAAGGATGAGAAGGATAAAAATAAAGAAAAAGGAGTAACTGACAGGTCTCAGAGGAAGCAGGAAGGGCACAATCAAGTACACAGGTGGAAGGATTAGTGAGGAACTAGGGAAAAAAAAACACTTTTTCCTTGGAGACTGCAAGAGAGGAAGCTGAGAAACCAGGATGGTATGAACACATTCATACAAATGAGGGTGCAAAATCAAACAGAAGTCCAGTTTATTCTCCTTTATTTCCCAATATCATATTATATGGAAAAGAACTGAGAGCTTGCCCTCTAAAGTCAGGAACAAGACAAGGATGCCCACTATCACCTTCATGTTCAACACAGTACTTGTTATGGTTTATGTTTATATGTCTCCCCAAAGCCTCATGCAGTCATGGGGGTGAGCTTCTAGAGTTTGTGACAGATTCATGGCTCAATACTGGGATTATGAGTGTGACTGCTATCCCCGCCCTAGGGTGGGTAGCCTGTGCACAATACAAGGAAGGGAAAGAGGCTTACTCTCTTGCTCCTCCCTTTTTGCTCTTGCAGCTTTTGCTGTCTTCTGCAGTCATGAACTTTTTGCTCTTGCTGCTTTTGCTACTCTGCCACACCACCCTGCCTTGGAGCCCACTGAAGCCTCCGGACACTGTAAGTTACATAAACCTTTTCTTTCTTAATTTTGGGTGTCAGGTATTTTGTCTCAGGATTGAGAGGAAAGTAACCAAGACAGTACGTACTTTGAAGCATTAGGAGGAGAAATTAGGCAATAAAAGTAAATAAAAGGTTTATATATAGGAAAGGAAAATCATTATTTACAGATGACATGATCCTTTACATAGAAGATGCAACAAAACCCACAAAAAATTCTTAGAACTAGGAATCAAATCAGCAATATAGCTGTACACAAAATCAATAGAATTCCTGTACACTAATAATGAAGCCCCTGAGAAAGAAATTAGCCGCTAGATGATTCAAGAGAGACTAATCTAAGACTAATTGGAAATAGTGTGAAAACAGAAGACAGTATAAATGGTGTAAAGAATCTATTTACCAAAATAATAGCAGAAAATTTAGGGAAAGAGTTAAACATACAGTAAGGCATGTGCAGAATTCCAAATTATTATGATCAAAGTAAGAATCTCCCCATAATGCATCATAGTCAAAATCCCAGAAGTATAACACAGGGGCAGAATCTTAAAAGCTGTTAGAGAAAATCAATGAATCACTTACACAGATAAACTCATTTGAATTATAGCAGACTTCTCAACACAAAACTTAGAAGGAAGGAGAGCTTAGAGCACACTGTTTCAAGACCTAAAAGAAAATGACTTCCATCCCAGACTTACATAAGCTGCTAAACTGTCTTTAAAAATTGATGGGGAAATAAGGATATCCCTGACACAGAGCACCTCAAGAAATTCATAACTAAGCCTAGAATGGTGGTGCATACCTGTAATCCCAACATTTGGGAGGCTGATGCAAGAAGATTGCTTCAAATTTAAGGCCAGTCTGGACTACAAAGTGAGTTCGAGGTCAGCCTGAACTGCACAGTGAAACCTTGTCTCAAAAAGAAAAAAAAAAAAAAGTAAGAAATAAAGTCACAACCAACAAACCAGCATTACAAAAAGTTCTCAAAGAATCCTAGAAAGGGACAATGGAGCGAACAATGCCCAAAGTCTAATAGAATGAACACATCACGCAGGGTGAGCTGTTAAGCAGAAAGCTGGGGAGGGGGAATCAAGTAATAGGAAAATAATGCAATGACAGGAGTCAGTCAATATCTTTCAGTAATAACTTATAATGTGAGCAACCTCAATTCCCCAATCAAAAGACATAGTTTGGCAGAATGGGTCAAGAAACAAAAGCCAACAAGAAACACATTTTGGGCTGGGGATTTAGCTTAGTGGTGCAAGTACTCGCCTGACAAGTGCAAGGTCATGAGTTCAATACCCAGTACAAAAAAAAAAAAAGAAAAGAAAAGAATAGAAAAAGAAACACATTTAATCTAAAAGTAAACTCACATATTAAAAATCAAAGGCTGGAAAACAATATTCCATGCTAATGGGACCCAGCCAAAAGCAGGAATAGCTAACCTACATTTGAAAACAGTGGACTTAAAGCCAAAGCTGGTCAGAAGAAGCAAAGAAGTTCACTACATAAAGGCTAAAGGAACAATTCAACAGGAAGAGATAACAATTATAAACATATAAACATCAAACACCAGCATACTCAACTTCATAAACAAACACTACTAGACATAAAAGATCAGATAGACAACAACACAATTATAATGGGACACCTCAATATCCTACAGTCACAAATAGATCAACTAGAGAAGAAAAACAACAAGGAAATATCAGAGTTGAACTAAACTTTTGAACACATGGACTTAATAGATATCTACAAAGTGTTTCACCCAACAACAGAATACACTTTCTCACCAGCACATAGGACTTTCTCTAAAACAGACCACAAGCTAGCCCATAAAACATGCTTAAGTAAATGCAAACAAATCGAAGATATCCTACCTGTATTATCAGACACTGTTCAATGAAACTAGAAATCTATGGCAAAAGAAATCACAGAAATTATGCAAACACATGAAAATTAAACAATACCCTCCAGGATAATCAATGGGTCACAGAAGAAATCAAGGAAGACAGATCAAAGAAGCAAACAATAATAGCAGTACAACATACCAGAACCTATGGGACACAATGAAAGCAGTGTCAAGACGGATGTTTATAGAGGTGAATCTGCACATCAGGAAAGCAGAGTGAGCCCCCAAAATAACCTAATGATGCACTTCAAAGTCCTAAAAAAACAGACAATCTGAATCCGAAGCCAGTAAAAGGAAAGAAATTATAAAGGTCAGAGCAGAAATTAATAAAATTGAGACTACATAACACAAAGAATCAATAAATTGAAGAGCTGATTCTTTGAAAAACAAAATAGACAAACTCCTAGACAATCTTACCAAAAAAGGGACAGACTCAAATCAATGTAATTAGAAATGAAAAAGGCAAAATTGGTCAGGCATGGTGGCACATGCCTGTCATCCCAGCACTGGGAAGCTGAGGCAGGAGAATCACAGCAAGTTTAAGGCCAGCCTGGACACATAATGAGTTCAAGGCAACTTGAGCCACACAGTAAGACCCTTTCCCAAAACAAAACAAAATAAAATGCAAAATCACAATGGACTCAGCCACAATCCAGAAGATAATCAGTAACTACTTTAGGAGCCTATTTTTCTTGTAAAAATAAAATCTAAACTATTGAGCATTTGTGGATCTCCATATTACTTATTAATCCTTCCCTTCTCCAAACATCTGGAACACTTAAGTCTCTTTTAAAGCTGAGACTAACAGAGGTACCTATTTAGGGGATTGCACCCTAGAGTGTAGGAGTGGGTATTCTAGGGGCTCTGGAACTGGTATTCTCTGGAAAGAGAAGTAACTAGAAAGTAGGAATGAATGTCTTTACAAAGGTGAAGACATTTAAGGATTAAAGAATGGCTACCTCATCAGGCAGAGAAAGATGCAAAGTATATTCTAGGCAGAAGGAAAACTATTTTCTAAGGCAAGGAGTGACAAAGGGCATAGTACATTTAGAAAGACAAGTAGTTGTTTGGTAGCGAAATACTCATGCTGAACCTTCTCACCACTAAGACCAAAGAGTTGGCTATTCTTGAGTTTCCACTGACTAAGAAGGTATCTTCTGTGAATATGCCTTATTCAATGAGAATTTATAATATTCTGTAGGAAAAGGAAAGCGTATGCCCCTAGTGTTCATTTTCAGTGTAGAGATAGTGTGCAAGCATTGATCTATAACCACATTCATCCATTTTCATGATTTCAAAAATTTATCTATGTTTAACTAAAAACAATGACCTAAACAATAAAAAAGTTTGGGATTCCTGTCATCTTCTATGTAGGGAGCGGTGAAACAGTCTCACGGCTGCCGCTCCGTCTCTCCTTCTTGTTCTCCTCCCTGTGGGCATTTGGTGTGTCAGCCTACATCTCCCATGTTCCCCTCTTGCAAGCCTACATGCAAAGCCTACATTTCCCATGATCCTCCCCTATCCCGCCAGGAAATGACAACAGCCTATCCGTGCTCGCCACACCCCTGTGCGATGACAGCTTCCATTCCTGCTTCTAGATAAGCTGTAAACACTTCCGCAATAAATGGAGACTTGATAGGAACCGCTCGACTTGTCTCCGTTTCTCTCTCCTCTTGCCCTGCCCCCATCCCCCATCCCATCTCTCCTCCAGGTGAGACCCACGGACTGATCCGCGGGCCGGATCAAGTGGCGCCCAACATGGGGCTCACCCAGAGAGGACGATTCCCGACGGGACCGTTCGTAAAGACAAAGCCTTGGCCAAGGTGTTCTGGGACTCCGTCCCTGTGATCTGCACAGATGGCCGCCTTACATCTCGCCCGAGTCACGGTAAGAGAACGGCATCCATTTCCCCTTTTCCGCTTGGCATGGGTCAAGCATTAAGTGAACATCAGTTGTTCGTTAGCGGCCTCAGTAAGGCCCTCAAGTTGAGAGGAATTAAGGTTACAACTAAAGATTTATTACTCAGTTGTTCGTTAGTGGCCTCAGCAAGGCCTTCAAGGTGAGAAGAATTAAGGTTACAACTAAAGATTTATTGCTATATTTTCAGTTTATACATAAAGTGTGCCCTTGGTTCCCTTTGGAGGGTTCCATTGACATTAAACTATGGAAAAGAGTAAGAGGTGCCCTTCAAGACTTTTATAGGGCTTTTGGTCCCGAAAAGGTTCCGGTGACCGCTTTCGCCTATTGGACTTTAATTTCAGAACTGCTGACTCAACGTCACTCAGATCCCCAAATTGATGAGACATTTACTCAGGGTGAGGCTGCATTGCGCTCCTCCCGCAATCCTACCCCTAAGCCCAGTCCCCCTGGCTTGGTGACTCTGGATATCCCGGAGCCCCCTCAAAATGGCAACTTGCCGCCACTTCCTCTTTCTGAGGCACATGTGGATGCTCAAAATGGTGACGCCTCTCCGCATGGCTCCTGGCGTTCCCTAGAACTTGGCGCCGCTACACCTCCTCCTCAATATCCGTCCATATACCTTGACCTTTCAGACTTTCCAGAGGTTGATTGGTCTCTATTGGCAGAGGAGGCTGCTCACTATCATGACCCTCCTTTTGTGGCTCCTACTTTATCGACCAAGCCTCAGTCTGTCCCCCAAGAGCCGCCTGGTCCAACCCCTACTCTTCTAACTTTACAAGCTGAACTTCGTGAGTTGCGAGCGCAACTCCGGCAGGAAAGGCAGGAAAGACAGAGGCTTATTTTACAGCCTCCACCCTTAAATATGGGTCCTTTTAATTCGGCCTCCAAACTGGCGCCCGCATCCGGCCCACCACATGGTGCTCTAAAAATGGCATTCCCAGTTACAGAGAATAGCCTGCCCCCACAAGGTGGTGCTGCACAAGATGGCGCTGCACAGGATGGCGCTGCTCCGCCAGCGGCTCAGCAGATAGTTAGGACTCATACACCATTTACTGTGACTGCCTTAAAAGAGTTAAAATCAGCAGTCACTCAATATGGTCCAACAGCCACCTTTACCCTTGCTGTTTTAGATTCTACGACTCAGGGCTGGATCATTCCTAATGAATGGAAGGATTTAGCAAAAGCAACCTTATCCGGAGGTCATTATTTGCTTTGGAAGTCTGAGTTTCTCGATCAATGTGAAGCCATTGCTAGAGACGATGTCATCAGACACAATCCCTGGACCCTCCCCATGTTGGCGGGAATGGGTGATTTTACAACCAAACAGGCCCAAATGCAATATGACCCCGGCTTATTTGCTCAGATCAATGCAGCCGCTTGTAGGGCATGGAGAAAACTCCCCGCTACCGGAGAGATCGGCGCCCCTCTAACTAAGGTTAAACAAAAACCAGAGGAGCCTTTTGCTGATTTTGTCGATCACCTTCTCCAAGCTGCGGAGCGCCTTTTTGGCACTTTCGCGGATTCTAGTTCAGCTTTGATTAAACAGTTGGCTTATGAAAATGCAACGCCTGCTTGTCAGGCGGCAATCAGGCCACACAAGAAAAAGGAAGACCTCTCTGGCTACATCCGCCTGTGCGCGGACATAGGCCCTGCCCATCAACAGGGCCTCATTATGGCTGCAGCTATTGAAAAACAAGGTGTAGCTATGGCTGCAGCTGTCAAGGAAGCCCTTTCCTTGTATACTGGACAATCAAAACACCCAGTCCAGTGCTAATTTGGGGTCGAGGGTATGCTTATGTTTTTCCAGGAAATGCTAAATGGCCTATCTGGGTACCAAAGTGTGCTGTCCAGCTGTATCGTGGATCCAAATCCAGAGAAGGAGTTGATTGCACCTCTCAAGAAACAGATGCTCAGTCCTATAACAGTGACCATGCCACAATTGATAGAAAAGGATGAAGCTGGAGCCAAACTTAATTGACCCAAGATGCTCAAAAGATGGTAACAAACAGTAAAACCAGAAGTCTAAGTAGATAAGAGTATATGCTAAATCCTATGATAAAAATATGTTAATTATAGATAAGATTTTGTCCTTTCCAAAATTCTTTCATAAGAGATCTCTGCTAATCGACCTACAACAAATCTGACTAGTCTATTTATAATTACAAATTCTACAATTGTAAAAAATCAGCATAATTCAATTTGGCTAAAATATATTTGAGTGCACTCTGATTGTATAAGATGTTTGTCAGTCTGTCTGTGTACCTGTTTGTCCATTTGTCCAGTCTGTTAAGGTGTTGTTGGGAGCCAGTTGAGCTAGTGATCGCTCACATCTGTGGAGCCAAAAGCACAAGTGCCCATACAGGAGTGCCCAAGTGGCACGGAGTGCCTAGGAAACGCCCTGAGGGCATGGGGTGCTCAAGATGACAGGTGTTCCAACCCCGAGGACATGGGGCATAAAAAGTGAGCTAGTTTCAGCAAAGGGGCATAAAATAGCCCCCGGGAACTTAGAGAGTTCTTGAGGACACCAACGACTCTGTTTCTGTGTTCAAATCTGTACAGATCGTCTGTCCATGTTTGTCCATTTGTCCATTCTGTAAACAGCTGTTCCTTTTTATTTTGAGCTCAATAATTTTTCTCCTTTTTAAATTTTTGGATCATTTAATCAAAGTTTAATTTGGGTAATAGATTTAAAAAGCACGCTTCCACCTGGGTTCCCAGTTAGTCCAAATGTCGCTAAAATTGGTTATGTAAAAGTAACGTATATTGTTGTTTATCATAACTTGAGAGTCTCTCATTGTTCAAAAAAATACATTAAATGTTATAATTGGGCTTTTCATAAGGCATCAAAAATTATTAATATAAATAAACAAAATTCCTTGGTGGGGAGGAGATTGTTGGACAGGACTCCATTTGATAAATAAGAAAGCAGCTGCCTGGTAACATTTTAAACCAGTTCTTGTTTATTGATTGGAGGCCCCAATAATCTCCATAACCTTAAGGGAGACACCCCAACTAGAGATATATATTATTGTAATATGTTCACATCGGTCATCAAAAGAAACAATACAATAAGGGGTTTGATTTAGATGTACCCATACAAAGGCTTCATATAGCTATGATAGATTTTATTAACCTCATGATATGTTTATGTATTCATGCTTCCAGATGTATAGGTTTTCCAAAATGTAAAACAGGGATTGTTTATGGTGACAAACTGTTGTTTCAGATTCAGACCTTAGCCTGTAACAAAACTTGTGAGATGTACATCCCACTAAATGTCAACAAGTTAGGTAAAAGTTTTTATGTATTAGATAGGGAAGATTGATCAAAAACGGGATATCTTATGTTTTTAAAAAAAATGCAAATCAAAATGTGTTAAAAAATGTCATCATAATTGTCATGTTACAACATTAGGTATGATTTTGATTTCTATTTTCTGTGTAAAATATGTAACAGCTTGTTAACATTCTATAGGTAGTCACATGTTGGGATATCCATGGTTATTAAAAAATAATGGTTCTATTTTATGTTCCAAGATGTTTGATATTTAAATAAGATGATAATATTACACTCCTGGCTAAGCCCATTCAGGTATATTATCATCAGTCGGAGATGGCAGATCAATAAACCTTTTGGGAACTAACTCCCACAAATGGCCCAAATGATAATGTAGACCAACTGCCCTGAGGCACTGGACAGGCAGCCAGAGACGGGCAACTAGGACACATATGTTACGCCATCAGCCGCCTAAGACAGGCACAGGACCAACTGCTGTCCTACATGCCCATGACGGGTAAGGCATGATTGGATTCATATGGACGGTCTTTGACCTAAGACAGGCACTGTCCTCACAGGGCCTGCCATACTCCTTATCTTATATAGTAAAAGGGGAGGAGACTTCTACATGATTTTTTAGTCTAATATCTGTTTGAAACACTTTACTTAAATGTAAACACATTATTTATATAAATACAGAGACATGTATGACACGATCAAGATGTGCATGGCCATGCTATTAAAGAGAGGTTATCAGGGCTGAAGCAGGAGGATCACTGCAAGTTCAAGACCAGCCTGGACTACAAAGTGAGCCCAAGGCTAGCCTGAACTGCATAATGAGACCTGTCTCAAAAAGACAGACAGACAGACAGACAGACAGAGACAGAGAGAGAGAATGAATCAGAGTATAAGCAAGCAGTAATTTTTAAAGGAAATAAAATGTTATCTTCTTAAATTTGGATTTGAAGACACCACAGTTTCAGTAGAAGACACATCAAACAGATGATACTGTTCAGTATTAACTTTTAATCAGTTCTTTAGTTCAAACCACTTCATAATTACTTAGTTTCTACTGTACCTGAGAGATACCAAGCTAGGACCTTTGAAGACATGACTACGATAGGACCCCTGATCCCAGATCTCATAGTCTTAAAAGGAAGATAAAATACACGCAAGTTTGAATAACAATGAATGAAATGACTGTGATAGTCATTTCAATAATCATCATAAAAGATGATTTATAATGTCAGAGGCGCAAGCAAAACCCTTTGCTTAATATTATTTTATGTTGTCTTCATACAACTCCATTCTTAATTAGAGCCACAATTTAAATCTACACAGACTGATTCTGGGATCAACTTCTTACTCATACCGATACAAAATGTTTTGGGTAAGCAAGGAAGGAAAAACTTGTTTCTCTCCCAATAGACTAGGCAAGGTTTCCTGGACAGGAATCATTAGAGCTGGGCCTTGAAGGTAGAGTAGTTTTCCATGGACACAGAAGGTGGAGAGAGGACTTTTTTTTTTTTTTTTTTTTGCACCGGGGATCGAACTCACAGCCTCACGCCTGCCAGGGCAGGTGCTTAAGGCACTGAGCCAAACTCCCAGCCCTGGTTTTTTGAGGCAGGGTCGCACTATGTAGCGCAGGCCAGCCTTGCGCTCGCGTTGTAGCCCAAGCAGGCCTCGAACTCACAACGCTCCACCTACCTCAGCCTCCCGAGTGCTGGGATTAAAGGCGTGCGCCACCACGCCCGGCTGGAGAGAGGACTATTAATGCTAAGAAAAATACCTATTCAAAGGTATGGAGGTGGGAAAGTATATACTTTAGAAACATTACAAAGACTTGTTTAGCTAGAACATAGAAATATAGAATGTAAAACAAAGAAACTTAATTTGAGTCAGATTACAAGGCATTGACAGGGTAGCACCTACACAATTCTACTAGTGGAGCCTGCTGCAAAGGCCTCAAATAAGGGGCTAGGAATCCCAGACAAGCCTGATGAACAGTTCTCAGTCTTTCTCATTATGAAAATATGGCTATCAGCACCTTTGGGATCAGTAATAACGAAGCAGGAGAGGGGATCTATCCAGAAATGAAAGACCCTCTTTTTGCCCTTTGAAAGCCAGTGGGAAGTAGCCAGTTAACTCCTTTAAATACTTTGCCTCTATAAAAATAAAGCACATTCTTTTGACTGATGTTCTGAAAGACCTCAAAGAAGTTCTGCTGAAGGAAGTGTTTCCTGTTTTAAAGAGGGATTTTTAAAAAGTGGGTGGATAGGCAATAGACAGAATTATAAAGGACAGCTTATTTTCCTCCTCAAAATAGGCAGGAAAGCATGTGCAAGAGCAAATACATGCATGGCTTTGCCCTTGTTTGCTTGCTTGTTTTTGTGGTACTGGGCATTGAAACCAGAGCCTTTTGCACTAAGCTGCATCCCCAGTATTTTTTTTTTTTTTGAGACAGGGTCTCGATAAATTCCCAGGTTGACCTCAAGCTTGCAATCTTCTGCCTCAGCATCCCAACAAATAGCTGAAATTACACATGTGTACCACTGCACCTGGTGATTTTACCTTTAAATTCTGCCCACTCCTCTACATTCACTGTCCCAGGGCTTCAAGAATCCGCAGAGCTTCAGTCATTCATGCAATAATTCCCAAATCTCAATCTGACTCTATTCCATATCCTGCTCTCAAGCAAAGCCTTTTATGCCTAATGATATTGGATGTCTGTATTTAGATGTACCACCATCTCCTTCAGTGAACATTCCTAGAAATACTTTTATCTCCAAACTTGCTCCCTGTCATGACTTCTTTTTTAAAATCAATCTACTATACTTTTCTCATCTTGGATGTTACCAAGTATCCCTTGGTATCATCTATCTCACATATCCAATATCTCCTTTCTGTGAGTAGCACAATATCCACTTTCGCTGAGCTTCCAATAAATGATGATAATGATATATCATAAGTAATATCACCTAGAATGTGCATGAGTTACACACTTTACAAAGCACTTCTAGATGTACTACTGTAGTCCATGCTTAGAACAACCCAGTAAAGCAATTAAGAAAGATATTTATAACACATCTATTGTCCAGATGGAAAAACCACAAAGGATTAGAAAGGCACCAATTCTACTTCCTATGTTTCCCTCCTTCATCCCAACTGCTATGATAACCCAAAGTGGGAAGCAATTTTCTACTTCTCATGCCCTGTATGCCACCACCAAACTAATCCCTAATGTTGACCACATTACTCCCACATATACAGACCTTCACAAATTGACATTGCAAAATTAGTAAGCAAATAAAAGTCTAAAACATTGCACACAATGATATTAATAATTTGGTCTGAACCTAGATTCCTGGTTTTAGTTCCTACTCTTTCAAAGAAAATCCTTATCTCTATATAATGTTGGCATAATATTTACTCTTGAATATCATGATCCATTGGAAAGAGCTCCATCTTCTATTTCATATCTTTGCCTAAAGCTGTTCTTTGAGAATCTTTTCCCTCTCTACTAGCTCTATGGTTATCCTGAGTACACAGAACTACATGAATCTTTTTAGTACATAAACAATACTCCAGATCTATATTTTTAGGGAGCGCACCATTGAAAATTCACTTTGTTTAATTTTATGTAATTTCTAAATGATTTTGAAAGATTATTTTAAAAATCATTGAATCCACGGACATTGACTACAGAAAAATTAATGTATTAAGAGCAACTAAAAAGCAAAATTCAGTGACATTAATGAAATTTAAGAGATAAAAATAAAAAATGATAGAGAAAATTCTTGTTCTAAATCATCAATTTTATATATGAAATAAAATCTTCATATTTGAAAATGCAAGTTACTTTTCCTCTCATAAAAACTATCTTATTTTAGCTACAATTCAAAACTCCATGAAAAATGAACTACAAAGAAATATTCATTTTTATACTGATGTTTTATTCAAAGCCAAAGAAACACCCCAACCTACTATTTTTGTCCATAAACTCCAGATGACACAAAACTGGTACTATACATATCTGCTGATATTTTATCCTACACAAACTCCTAACAAATGAGCTACCAATAGATTACTGCTAAAAGAACAGGTCTCTTTCTCTGGAAAATATTCTAAGAAGAGAAAAAAATTAACTAGTTCAAGTCAATATTGAGAATACATAGAGTGAGTTTCTCTAAATTATGTTGGAGTGGCTTTCTGAAGGTAGATGAAAACAGAAGGAAATTAGGCATGAGAACAGAAGAAATTCTTTTATTTTATTTTTATTTTTATTTTTTTGTACCAGGGACCGAACTCAGGACCTTGTGCTTGCCAGGCAGGTGCTTATCCTCAGCCCCTACAACAGAAGAAATCTGACATGACTGAAAGACATGGTATGATGTCTTTTTTTCTTTCTTTTTTTTTTTTTTTTGGTACTTTTTTTTATTTTAAAAAGCAAAACAAAAAAAAAGGATAGAAATGATATAGAATTTTTTAAAAAGTAGGAAATTAACACTAGTTAATATATTGCATATTGTTATCTTAGAAGTAGTTGTTCAGGTTACAAGATCTAGGCACAAAAATAATCAAACTATGACAGGACAAACTGTTCTTTTTTTTTATGAACTAACAGATTGGTAGCATAGTTATCTACCTTGCATACATATACCTACATATATTTATATATGTTTACCAACATAGAGATAATCTTTTCCTTTCTTCCTTTTCTCCTTTCCCCTATCCCAGGTGTTCTTTCCTTTTTAACAAGTTCTCTCCCTTTCATTATCACAATATCTATTGTACATTTTGGATCTTACTACTCTTTCAGCCTTTTATTTTTTACTATTTTTTTATACCAGGGAGACAATACGATATTTATAAATGTGAATTTGATTTATTTCACTTATCAGTATGGTCTCAAGTTGCCTCCATTTACCTATAAAAGCCTCAAGACTATCCTTTTTTATAGCTGAGTAATGCTCCATTGTTTAAAAAACCTATACATTGAAAACCATAGTACTCTAAAAAAGGAGACTGAAGAGGATGTCAGAAAATGGAAAGATATTCCCTGTTCATGGATAGGCAGAACAAACATTGTGAAAATGGCCATTCTCCCAAAATTATTATACAGATTTAATACAATTCCAATCAAAATACCACTTGTGTACCTCACAGAGCTAGAGAAATCATTCCTAAAATTCATCTGGAAACAGAAGAGACCTAGAATAGCAAAGGCAATCCTGGGCAACAAAGACAAGGCAGGAGGCATCACAATTCCTGAGCTGAAATCATACTACAAAGCTACAGTGATAAAATCAGCATGGTAAAAATAAAATAAAATAAAATCAGCATGGTACTGGAAAAAAAAAATCAGACCTGAGGACCACTGATAAAGGGGCTAAACACGTTCACTGGAAGAAAGATAGCCTCTTTAATAAATGGTGCTGGAGAAACTGGCTTTCCACAGGCTAAAGAATGTAACTAGACCCACGTTTATCACCATACGTGAAACTAAAGTCAAAATGGATCAAAGATCTAAATATTAAAATATAAATACTAAATCTACTGAAAGACAAGCTAAGTAGAAATCTTGAAGACATAGGGGTAGGCAAAGAGTTCATGAAAAAAACACAAACTGCATGGGAAGTACTTCAAAGAATCAACAACTGGGATCTCATTTTATTTTAAAAGTTTTTGTACTTCAAAAGAAATCACCAACAGAGTGAAGACAAAACCCACAGAATGGGAAAGAATTTTAGACAGCTGTCCCTCAGACAAAGGACTTATATCTAGAACATATAAAGAACTGAAAACATCAGGGCCCCCAAATCCAAAAACAGGCATCTGAGATAAACACGCACTTCTCAGATGGAGAAATACAAATGGCAAATAAATACAAGAAGACATGTTCAACATCACTTGTCATTCAAGAAATGCAAATTAAAACAACATTGAGATTCCATCTCACTCCAGAAAGAATGGCTGCCATCAAGAAATCAACTGATGACAAATGTTGGCAGGGCTGTGGGGAAAAAGGAACACTTTTCCACTGCTGGTGGGAGTGCAGACTGGTGCAACCACTGTGGAAAGCAGTGTGGAGATTCGTCACAAAACTAGGATTGGAAGTCCCATTCAATCCAGCTATTCCCCTTCTGGGTATTTTTCCAGAAAAACTGAAAATGTCATGTCACAGTGATATATGTGCACCCATGTTTATAGCAGCACAGTTTGCAATAGCTAAATCTTGGAAACAACCCAAATGCCCATCAACCACAGAACGGATAAAAAATATGTGGTATTTTTATACAATGGAGTATTACTCAGCTATGATGTTGTTCATACACAGAATGAAAGTGTTTGGGGCTAGAAACAGTAATGACAATACAAGCAAAGTTCCTCTTCTTCTTATAAAGTTCATAGCACATCCTGAAGTAATTTGGAAGTATAATACATTAAAATACTTTGCATACATATTTAAATTATTTTAACATTACATTTAACATAAATAAAACAGCTAATCCCCACTCCATAAGAGTCCTTTCCTTCACAGATAAAGCACTTGGCAGAACACACACATATACACGCATGCACACACATATACAAGCACACACAGAAATGTACATACATCTACCTATATGATGTTCTAGCATTAATATAGACTGGTAGTTATGATGTTTACCCTGAAACATTTAAAGAGAGTCAAGCTATGCCTCAATGACATAGGAGATTAGGGTATGGCAAAGCTGACTGGAGAAGTAGGTGTGATCTGTTAATTACAAAATCCTGAAAGGCTGCACATAACAGTTCCCAAAGCACTGTACATAGACTTCTCACAAGAACTTGAGCAAGTTTTCAACACGATGGCCTAGATTTGATGTCAGCCTGAGGCAAGGGATCCCAGCACCACCTGTCAGGACCCATATGTAGAAATTCTTGTGTGTTTCCTCAAATTTGGACAGTATAAAAGGACACAGATGCCACGAAGAGCTTGATAGCCTGCCCTGCTTCCTCCACAATGTACTTTTGTGTCCTCTCTTACTCATCCCAAGCTTACTCTGCAGAGCCATTTCTCCCTCATTCCTCACTTTTATTTTTTCAAATAAACTGCCACTGCTTTTTTGCTCATTCTATTCAATTCTTTGATCAGGATGAGAATAACCTGGAACCAAACTCCAGGAGGAGAAGCCAGCAACACAGAACCCAGTAATGTGAGCCACTTTTTTAAACATGGCAACATCAATACTATGTAGGATGATAAGAAATAGTGACTATTTTAAACTGTTCCCAAAAAAAGACAAAATAGAGGATTAAATGAAGTAAATTAATAAAGTACTTAATTAAAGTTGGCAGTAAGAAAATGAACATTAATGTAGTCATCTTAATAAATCGCAGGTTTAAAATTATGGTTTTATTTTACCTAGTTTAGAACCCATCTAGATGCATCAACATTTTAAAATTATATATATATATATATATATATATATATATATATTTTTTTTTTTTTTTTTTTTTTTTTTTTTTTTTTTTTTTTTTTTTTTTTTTTTTTTTTTTTTTTTTTTTTTTTTTTTTTTTTTTTTTTTTTTTTTTTTTTTTTTTTTTTTTTTTTGTACCGGGGATTGAACTCACAATCTTGTGCTTGTCAGGAAGACACTTGTGCTGCTGAGCCATATCCCTGGCCTTAAATTATCCTTTCAAAGATGTTTTAAAGAGATTTCAATTTAAAATACCTGATACCAGCTCTCTAAATACCAGAATATCTAGAAATGTATTATTATTACTATTTATCAAACAATCAAATTCCAACTGTAGAATCTAAATACTTGAAAAGATACTAAATTCAAATTTATGCTAATATTTCTAAACATAAATTCTATGATAAAGAAGGAATAAGGATAAAATCTTTTAAAAAAAAATTTAACTGAATGCTGGGATAAACCAAGTTTGTTGGCCTATTAAACCTAGCACTCTGGGAGGACAAAGCAGAAGGGTCACAAGTTCAAGCTCACCCCACACAACTTAGTGAAGCCCTTACCTCAAAACAAAAGAATGAAGAAGGGCTTGAAATGTAGCTCAATGTGGAGGACCTGCATTCAATCCCTAGTACTACAGATCAATGAATGAATGCAGAGACAAATGATAAAGACTGCAGCCTTAGGTATTCACTAAGAAATATATTCCTTGATGTTGGAGAAGATATAGTGGAACACCTGACTTTCAGGAGAACACTCACACAAAAATATGTGTCTTTTCATGAGGAAAATGTTGACATTTAGGATTTCATGTCACACAGTCAATACATGGACAAATGAATACTATAAATTTATATAGGGCAAACTAAACTTGGAAAAATAGCCAAATGAGTTTGAGTGTCATAGACACAATTTAAAGAGACATTAAATATATTCCACTGATCAGCAAGTTTTAAAAATGAATGTCAGTTGTTCCTGAATTTATTTTAATATGAAGCATAGCTTAGTAAGGCTGCAAACATCAACAGGTTACAAAAAGGTAGAGCTGCTGTTTTGTTATGAATTATTACCTATCTAGAAGAGCAAGAATCAACTGGCTTCAGATCTCATGAGCAATTTCAAAAAGTTTGGTCAGGCAGTCTCTCACTGGATATATCTGGTTACCATCTGTATAGTATCATGACAGTCTTACATTATATAAAATGCAGTCTGGAAACAACCTCACCTATTTCACTACTTTTTCTGAAACTATTTATTGGCAACAACTACTGAAAAAAATAGCTTTATCTTTTTATAAAAAGTACTGGAAAGGGAATTGTTCCTTATTTTATCTTTCACTTGGGTAAAGGTAAAAACATTTCAGAAAATTGAAAAATTATTTCCCCAAATGTCAAAGGAAGCCATAAAAACTGCTGCTTCATAATGTTTTTGAAATTGTAATGTTATCTAACACTACATTTAGTAGAAGACCTGTTATTAGAAGTAACAGGTTTAATAATTAGCTTACAAGATGTCATTCTCTTTAAGAAACCATACTCTGCCTAACTTAATACTCACTGAAAAATGTTCTCCCCCAAAAAACCAAAATGAATAATCATAATCAGTTTTGAATTGCTTTCATAGTTTCATCTACATCATAATTTCATAAAGATAATGAAATTAACAATTATATTTATCTAGGAAACTTTTGCTGAATTGAGTATGCTGATTCATTTTGCATATAAAAATCTGATGCAATAACCGAAAGCTGGCAGTGAGAAAATGAATTCTTAAAACTACTAAAGACACAAAGGCAGCACACGGCAGGTCCTGGAGGTGCCGAACTCCACCCAGCCAGGAGCAAGGCCTGGGTACCATACGCCTGGGGTGCACTTTGGCTAACCTCACACTCCAGAGGATCTGAACTCCTTGCAGCCTGATCCAAGGGCCTGGCGGTGCCACACTACAAGGGCACACTCAGCCTAGCCTCCTGGGTTCCCGAGGTTCTGAATTTCACGCAGTCAGGCATAAGGCCCCAGTGCCACACTCCAGAAGTGCGCCCTCATTAGCTGCACAGAAGATCCAAGCTCACCCAGCCCAGTGTCTCAACATAATCCATCAGGGGAACGCCCAGCCAGCATCACAGCACACAGAGGTACCGAGCCCAGCCCAGCCCAGCCCAGAGCCCCAGAACCGCTCAAAGGGAGTGAGCAGCATAGCCAAAGGGTCTAGGAGAATTTGAGCTCTACCCATCAGTACACAAGGCCCCAGCTCTGCAGTTCAGGGGTGCGGCCACAGAGTAGGTCCTGGAAGTTCCGAACTTCACCCAGCCAGGAGCAAGGCCCCAGCACCATATGCAGTGAATGCACTCTGACTAGCCCCATGTTCCAGAGCATCTGAACTCCTCGCAGCAAGATGCAAGGTCCCAGTGGTGCCACACTCTGGGGTGTGCTCCACCTAGCTGGCTAGGTCCTGAAGGATCTGAACTCCACCCAGCCAGGTGCAAGGCACCAGTGCCACAACCAGGGGGTACGTCTCTGAAAGCCACCTCAGTTGTTGAGGTTCTGAACTCCACCCAGCCAGGTTCTAAGCCCCGGGGACATGCTCTGGGGGTGAGACCCCTGCTAGCTACAAGGAAGATACAACTTCTGCCCATTCCGGCGTCCCAGAGCAACTCAACAAGGTGCATCAGGGGAACACAAGGCCAGTCTCATAGGCCACAAAGCACAAGGATTGGGCACAATAGTTTGGGGGTGTGCCCTGGTTAGCCATGGAGATATTAGAGGATTGAAGCTATAACCAGCACAGCATTCCAGCGCAATCCATCGGGAGGCTGCCTGCCCAGCCACACAGGTCCCAGAGGAAAATGACAAAATGAAACAGTAAGATGCAGTCTCAGTCGTCCAGCCCGATGAGAACAAACCCAAGAGAAACTGAAATGGAAGATACTGGAGATTTCACAACTGAACTTTCTGAAATGATAGCAACTGAACTAAAGAAACAACTCCATGAAGCTATAGAGGAAATCAAATCACAAATAATCTCTCAGGTAAAAAATGAAATGACAAACATTATGAAAGAAATGCAGTGTATATCTAAAGAAGATCAAGATACGAAAATAGAAGAACATAAGAAAATGATGGAAACTTTGAATGAACAATATAAGACAGAATTAGTATGCATGAAACAGATGCAAAGCAAAATTTAGGAAATTAAAAACTCCACTGAAAGCTGGCAAAACTGCTTGAATGAAGCTGAAGACAGACTATCAGACCTTGAAGACAGCATGGAAGCTTAGGATCATAAAAGAAAAGATCTCTTATACATAACAAGGAACCAAGAAACAATTCAACAGTTGCCAGATGATGCCAAGAGAAACAATATAAGACTGATAGGTGTCAATGAAAAAGCAGGGTTCAATATGAAAGATCTGCGAAGACTATTTGCAGATATAATAGCAGAAAATTTTCCAAACATGGGAAGACAATCTAATATACACACAAGTGAGGCATACAGAACCCCAATTACTATAACCAAAATAAATCTTCACCCAGACATACAATAATTAGGATATCAGAAATTCAGCACAAGAACAGAATACTAAAAGCTGTCAAGAGAAAAGAAACAGATCACCTAGGAAGGAAACCTGTCAGAATCATGGCAGACTTCTCAACACAAACCTTCAAGTCAACAAGAGCTTGGAGAGCAGTATTTCAAAACCTGAAAGAAAACAACTTTCAAGAAAGATTGATGTATCCTGCAAAACTATCTTAAGTAAGTAAGATAATTCCACCGCAAAGAACAACAGAAGGAATTCACAGCCACCTAACCAACACTACAAAGAGTACTGAAAGACACTCTAGAAAGAGACAAAGATAACTACAATCCCAAGAACAGCAAAAAGAAACCACTAAGCAGGGAAAATGATTAAACAGAAAAAGTAGAAAACCAACAACAGAAAGATGACATGACAGGGACAAGTCAGTACATATCAGTTATATTGATCAATGTAAATGGTCTCAACTCACCAATAAAAAGAAACAGACTGGCAGAGTGGGTTAACAAACAAAATCCAACAATATGCTGTGTACAAGAAACACATTTAATGCAAAAGGAAACTCACAGACTAAAAATCAAAGGATGGAAAACAATACCCTATGCAACGGCAACCCAGAAAAAAAGCAGAAGTAGCTATTTTTTTTACAGACAATGTGAACTTCAAACCAAAAATGAACAAAAGAGATAAAGAAGGTCACTATATATTTGTTAGGGGAAAACTTCTAGAGGAAGAGATTACAATCATAAATATATATGCACCAAATATGGGAGCACTCAACTATGTAAGACCAATCTTAATAGACATGAAAAACCAAATAAACAATAATACAGTTATTATGGGAGACCTTAACACCCCATTGTCACAAAGAGACAGATTGACCAAAAAATCAGCGAAAAAACAACAGAACTGAATCAAACTTGTGAACAAATGGATCTAGCAGATGTGTACCAAGTGTACCACCCATCAACATCAGAATACACATTCTTCTCAGCTGCACATGGGTCATTTGCTAAAATAGATCATATACTAGCACACAGAACATGTTTAAGAAAATGCAGATGAAATAATTCCATGCATATTATCTGACGATACCATAATAAAATTGAAAATTAATGACAAAAAACACCGCAAGAACCCCCAAAACACATGGAACCCCCAAAACACATTAAATAACACTCTCCTAAATAATCAATGGGTCACAGAAGAAATTAAACAATATCTATAATCAAACGAAAATGCAAATACGAATTACCAGAACCTGTGGGAAGGGCTGGAAGTTTGGCTCAATGGCTTAAGCGCCTGTCTGGCAGGCGTGAAGTTGCGAGTTCAATCCCCGGTGCCGGAAAAAAAAAAAAAGATACAGAACCTGTGGGATACAATGAAAGCAGTATGCAGAGAGAAATTTATAGCACTAAACTCCCACATCAGAAAAATGGAATACACATAAACAACCTAATGCTGCACCTCAAACTTATAGAAAAAGAAGAGCAAGTCAAGCCAAAAGAAGGAAGGAAATTATAAAGATCAGAGCAGAAATTAATACAATTGAAACTAAGAAAACCATACAAAGAATTAATGAATCGAAGAGTTGGTTTCTTTGAAAGAATAAATAAAATTGATAAACCCTAGTCAGCCTTATCAAAAAGAGGAAAGAAAAAACTCAAATCCATGCATTAAGAAAAAAAGGCGTAAAAGCACTACAGACCCTGTGGAAATACAGAAGATCATCAATAACTACTTCAAAAAATTTTACTCTCATGTTTCGATAGCACAAAAGATTTCTAGAAACATATGAATTACCAAAGCTGGATCAAGAAGATGTAAAATGGCTGAATAACCCAAATACAGTTAATGAAATTGAAAATGTAATTAGAACCTAACCAACAAAGAAAAGCCCAGGTTCTGATGGATTCACTGCTGAATTCTACAAGAAATTTAAGAAAGGCTTAATGCCAACACTCCTCAGACTCTTCAGTGAAACTGAAAGGGAAACAAGTCTCCCTAACTCATTCCTGGAAGCAAGTATTACCCTAATACCAAAACCAGAGAAAGACCCAAACAAAAAAGAAAATTACACACCAACTCCCTAATGAACATAGATGCAAAAATCCTCAATAAAATACCGGCAAATAGAATGCAGAAGTCATCAGGAAGATCACACAACATGATCAAGTGGGATTCATCCCAGGAATGCAGGGATGTTTTAACACACGCAAATCAATAAATGTAATACACCATATCAACAGAGTCAAGGACAAGAATCACATGATTATCTCAAAAGAGGCAGAAAAGGCTTTCGACAAAATCCAACACTCACTCATGAGAAAAAGCCTAAAGAAAATTGGAATAGATGCTCTCTACCTCAACCTGATAAAAGTCATATATCATAAACCAACAGCCAACATCTTACTAAATGGACAAAAACTGAAAACTTTCAACCTAAAATCAGGAACAAGACAAGGATGTTCATTATCACCACTCCTATTCAATACAGTTCTGGAAATATTAGCCAGAGTAATTAGACAAGAAAGAAATAAAAGGAATAAGGCTAGGAAAGGAAGAAGTTAAATTATCATTATTTGCAGATGATATGATACTCTACATAGAAGACCCCCAAAAATCCATTGAAAGACTTTTAGATGTAATAACCAAATTCAGTAATATTGCTGGATACAAGGTCAACACTCAAAAATCAATAGCATTCCTGTACACAAACAACAAAGTCAGAAATAAGGGAAACCACACTATCCCATGCAAAAAATTGAAATACTTTGGAATCAATATAGCAAAGAAGTAAAAGATCTATACAGTGAAAATTACCTTACTCTGAAAAAGGAAATCGAAGAGGATTTCAGAAAATGGAAAGATATCCCCTGTTCATGAATAGGAAGAACAAACATTGTGAAAATGGCCATTCTCCCAAAATTATACAGATTTAATGCAATTCCAATCAAAATACCACTTGTGTACCTCACAGCGCTAGAGAAATCATCCCTAAAATTCATTTAGAAACAGAAGAGACCTAGAATAGTAAAGGCAATTCTGGGCAACAAAAGTAAGGCAGCAGGCATCACAATCCCTGACTTGAAAATTATATGACAAAGCTACAGTGATAAAATCAGCATGGTACTGGAATAAAAAACAGACCTGAAGATCAATGGAATAGATTAGAAGATACAGCCACAACTACAAACACAGTCAGCCACCTCATCTTTGACAAAGGGGCCAAACATGTTCATTAGAAGAAAGATAGCCTCTTTAGTAAGTGGTGCTGGAAAAAATGGCTTTCTATATGCCAGAAACTAAAAGTAGATCCATGTATACCACCATGTACTAAACTAAAGTCAAAATGAATCAAAGAGCTGAATATTAAAACAGAGACACTAATTCTGCTGGAAGACAAAACAGGTAAAAATCTTGAAGACATAAGAGTAGGCAGAGAGTTCATGAACAAAAATCAAACTGCATGGGAAATACTTCCCATAATCAATAACGGGGATCTCATCTTATTAAAAAGTTTTTACATGTCAGTGCTTCCTCCACCCCCAGGGAAACAGCAATATTCGTGGGCAGCATAACTCAATATCAAAATGAGCAACATATGGACTAGGATCAACTAGATCCAAGCCTTTCCCTGTGAGTCAGCACCATTCGCAGAGTGGGGCTAGAGAGAACAATGGTTGCAGCATCAAACAAGCCCAGTCTGGGAACCAGTGCCATGAGCAGGCCCTTGGCGGACTGGGAACAGCCAGACCCCAACCCCTTCCAGCACACAGGTTGGCAGACAAGAAGTACCATTCCCCAATCCCCAAACGACCAGCTTATCTGGATTAACACAGGCTGTGATGATAGCTATAGAGGTGAAAAGCAATTGGATGCCTGTGGTGCTTTGTTGTTTCACTAACATTGCAGGTCTAGGGCCAGTGGTCTGGTCATAGGTTCAGAGGATATAGCTAAGCAATATGTCACCTAGGGAGGACCTCCTTCTGAGTGCTGCAACCATTGTTGATTCCCTATGGTCTTGTTTTGAGGTCCTATGTCATTTCCATTGTTCTGTTGGGTTGGGTTTTATTCTCTTTTGTTTTGTTTATGCTAAATCCCATGGCAGAAGAAGCTATTTCAAGGATAGCAAGATATGTTATGGTAGCAATTTTGGATTTACTACTGGCTTATTTTGAAGCCCTTTATCATGTTCATTGTTTTGTTTTTATTGTTCCTAGTCTCTTCTGTTCTGTTTAATCTATACTATATCCAAAGTTATCTGCAGCTATTTTAAAGACATCAAAGGGCATTGTGGTAAGTACTGTTGTTTTCATAATGTTTTGAAGTCCTGTATCTCTTACATTGGTTTGTTTAGATTGCTTTTATTCTGTTATATACTCTTTAAAATAAAAAAAAATCAAAATGAAAAAAAAAGTTTTTACATGTCAAAGGAAATCTCCAACAGAGTGAAAAGAAAACCCACAAATTGGGAATATATCTTAGTGAACTGTCCCTCAGACAAAGGACTTCTATCTAAAACATATAAAGAATTTTTTAAAAATCAGGGCCCTAAAATTCAAGGACCCAATCCAAAAATGGATATCTGAGATGAAAACACACTTCTCAGAGGAAGAAATACAAATGGCAAATAAATATATGAAAAAATGCTCAACATCAATGGTCATTCAAGAAATGCAATATAAAACAACACTGAGATTTCATCTCATCCCAGAAAGAATGGCCAAGATCAAGAAATCAACCAATAACAAATGCTAAAGAGGCTGTGGGGAAAAAGGAACTCTTCTCCACTGTTGGTGAAAGTGTAGGCTGGTGCAACCACTGTGGAAATCAGTGTGGAGATTCCTCAAAAAGCTAGGATTAGAGATTCCACTTGACCCAGCTATCCTGCTTCTGGGCATTTTCCAAGAAGAATTGAAAACATCATACCACAGTGATATATGTGCACCCATGTTTATAGCAACCCAATTTGTAATAGCCAAATCTTGGAAACAACCCAAGTGCCCATCAATCAAGGAATGGATAAAAAAGATGTGGTATTTTTATACAATGGAGTACTACTTAGCTATCAAGAAAGATTGCATCGAGACTTTTATAAGTAAATGGACACGACTTGAGACCATACTCATAAGTGAAATAAATCAAACTCACATGTGTAAATACCATATTGTTTCCCTAGTGTAAGAAACTGAAAAAGTATATGCGATCCAAAATCTACTATAAATACTGTGGAAGGGTAAGAAACTGCTCAAAGGGGAAAAGTAATTGGGATGGGGGAAAGGAGGAAAGAAGAAAGGGAAAAGAAAAAAGACATAAATTTGTATATATGTATACATAAGATAGCTAAAATGACTCTACTATTAAATGTATTAGTTACTGGAAAAGAACAGTTAATACTCGTATGATTAGATCAATTTTACATGTCTATATCTGTTAATCTAAACAATCTTTTTGAAGGTAACGATATGCAATATTACAGCCATTATCAAATACCTATCATCTTGTTTTGTAAATTATACTGTTATTGTATTGGATTTGTTGTTGTTTGTCTCTTTTGCTTTTTGTTTTTCTTTTCTGTGTCTTTTTCCTCTTAAATAAAAAAAAAAAAGACACAAAGGCAACTTCAGAAGGCTTTTACCACTCTTTCGTTATGCTTTGTTCCTATGCCACTCTGTCAACTTTTTTTCTGTTCTTTTTTTTTTAGATAAACAGAAAAAAGAAGACAGCCTTCTATGAAACACATGTTCATTCTGTACTTGTAGGCATTATGCCTCCAACAAGAACTTTTTTCTGATTCTAATTATATTTCTGTTTCCTGGTTGTCATGTCTAGCTGGTATGTGTCTTATCTGGACAGTTTCATGCTAGATATATTCTTTTTTATACCATTTTAAGTGCAACCCCTTAATATTTTGGTATAGGAAGATAATCTACATGCTCACTTACTGTCTCCTTATTTTAAATTTTGGCAACAGAGCTCAAGATTATAATATCAAATAAATAACTAAATCTTATTGCCTAAATTTAAATGATTTAAATTATTTTCAGCATAAAGACAAGAAAGAGATGGAGGAAGAAAGAAAAAATAAACAAAAGCATTTTGAAGGAAAGTAATATAGAGAAGAACAGAAGATTAGACAGTATAACAGTGGGGATGGAAAGATGGTGGGTAATAATGAGCTAAGATTACTGACTGTGAAACAAATCACTACCAGTTAAATGATCTTGAAATAATACTTATAAAATTCACATAATTGTAAGGAGTTTGCACTAATAAAACAGTAACCACTTTAGGAAAACAGGTGCCACATTTTTCAGCAATCATTCTTTCAAAATTTCTACCGGTATATTTAAATAAAATATTATTCTGAAAGTTACTAGATCTAAAACTTTAAAGTAACCTTTAATAAAAATCCTGCCCCTATTCCTTCTAGTCATAAAACAGGCCTTTCTAAAATAGTTCCATATTAAAAAGTCTATGCAATTACAGCATAACAGTAATCAGTTCGCAAAAATACATATTTAGTCATTGTTATCTATAGAAAAGTAGCAAGCCTGATGTTTATACTTACTAGAACTAGGCAGTATAGAGCAAGAGTCTGGAAGAGAATTCCAAGAATAAGAAACTCTTTTATGAGTCAAGAAAAATAAAAGAGAAAGGCTGAAGGTCATGTTCTTCATTGGTTTGTAGTCCTGGTGCTACTCAGAAAAAAATAGTTCAAAAGACTTATAGCAGTTTTCTTGTAATGAATGGAGTACTGGGAAGCAAGTGAATTGACAATTATGCTAACTGACTGAGGCAGGCTGTGTTTAGGGTGTAGCCTGCCAATATCCTTGGACTCTTCTCTGGTGCATGAAAAGTAATTCTGTAGAAATTTTAAGAACTGTACCTTATACTTCAATTTTATTCAATGAGCATCAACTTCTGTATTCTTTAGCTCTCTCATATATCTAACTTACATCACAGATACAAGAAAGATTCCAATTCTTTAAGGAAAGATAAGAGAAAAGTGCCAAAATTGTTTCTTTAATTTTTTCCTTTAAATGACTGGTGATTTTTCATTTCATATAGGATTTCCAAATTTGGAAGGTCAATTTAAAATTTAGTAAAATCGAGAATAAGTGCTGCCTTAAGATCAAAAGGTAAGCTAATATAGAAAGCAGTATCCGTTCAGAGTTTAAACTCAAAGTTTGACCTACTTTTAAGACTTTATAGCCTAGAGGAAAAAGTCTTTAGATCTAAATGTCGGCACGTTCTTTTAAAATTACTATTGTGATTATTTTTAACTTCATCATTCTCTCAATGAGAAAAACCACACAATGTATTCTATTTATCAAAGACTAATGAGTATCACATCAGAAAAAATAAGACATCTTTATAAAATTATCTTGAAAACACAGAATGTTTCAGCCATGACAGCAACTGTCAGGAATGTTCACTTCCATATCCCAAATGGCACTAAAAATTAAAAGAATAGGTTTGCCAAAGGTAGATTAATGGAACAGGTATTTGAGATAGTTTCAGAATTTTTCACCTAATATATCAAAATAAATTAGGGCAAAACTTTTTTCAAGGTTATGCAAATCATGGTATTAATCTGATCACTGTATAAGAAGAAAGTTCTTAAATTCAGATTTCAGAAACATAAAAAAATCAATACCAATAAAGGCAATTTAAAAGTAGCCGAGCATTAAAAAATAGTTGCCAAATTATTAATCCTCAGAATACACTAACCATAAGTCAAGGGTATATTTCAAATCAAATGAATCAATCATTTTATCATCATGACCACCATTAAAGAGTATTGTAAAAGTCCAGCTAAAAGAGCCACTACCCTCAAAGAGCTTATGATCTAAAACAGGTAACATTGGCATCAACTAACATGTAAAAGGCCAGAGCCATTGACAGAGAACTGTATGAGCTCAGATCAGGAAGAAGATAACAGCCATGAAAGTAAAGGAATTAAGACAAAACATTAATTCACAAATAAAGTTCACTTAGCAGAGTTCTTGGATCCACAAATGAGATAAGAAAAGTATTTTTTAAAACTTTTTCCTGTTTTACTAGCAGTTCCAGTGAGAAATCTGTTTTTCCTTTAACAGACTGTTAACTGACTACAATAAAACTGTGAGGAAAGTTTTGATGAGTCTTCAGAGACAGATAATGATGTTCATATTAACTGTGAAAGAATCATGGTCAGGTTATAATAATTAAACTGCTTCAATGAAAATCACATGATCGGAACGCTGAAGTTGTGGGAAAATCTCAGGTTTTTAATCATATTTTTATAAAAATTCTTCTCCAGTCAGCAACTAGGAAAAGAATTTCAAAGTCTTAATCCAATAATTCTGTTCATGATTTAAATGAATATTCTCTCAGGGACTCTTTTTATGTTCTTAATTTCTTCCAAACGTTTTAACTCATTGGGATTTTAAAAATCTAGTTAACTCAGATATATAATTTTTCTTTTAAGTGCCATGTATATTAAATTATTTTAGAAATATATGAAGATAATTAAAGCTAATACTTTAGTCTTGCTTTTGAAAACAAGTCAATTTTCCTCTATATATGAGTATCAGTAGTCACTTTGCTTTTTGGGCAAAGCAGCAAAAAATTCCAATGCTGTATAGATTCCAATAACTGTCAAGAACAGAGTTGATTCACTAATATACCATTTCACAAAACAATCTGTAGGGACACACACACTCACAAATGAAACAGGAAAACCCCTTGATTGTCTAGAGCAGAAATGCATAAAGCAGCAAGGTATTTCCATGAGTCACACTGTCCAGCAGGTCACCAAAGACTTTAACACATTTGGTTATATACTATGAATGGATAAGAGCGATCTAGAAATTCAACAGAAAAATTGAGTTAAAAACACCAAAGTTAAAACTGAACTACTTGGGAGCTGTGATCCACAAAAACAACTTATTACTAAAGATCTCTACTTTGGGAATGACTCTGACTTTGAGATGGTGTATCAGCAATGTGTCAGGTACTGTAGAACATTCTTGAAGACCATCAGAGCTGGGTCCAGGCCCTGCTGCAGGCCAACAGCAACTAGTTCCCACCATAGGCTCTGCATTTCTTAGTGTGCTAAAGTACAGTAATGTTTCATATTCCAAAGCCCCACCTGTTTCTTCATTTGACTGAATTGTTTCTTATATTAAAAAAAAAAAACTAATAATTGCCTTTCAGCCTTTTGGTTAAGATCAAGTATAAAAAAAATTAATACATGGAAATTCACTATTTAGCAAGACACAAATGAAAATCTTTGATTCAGACAGTTTCTGGCATACATTAAGTATTCTTAGAGTAGCTAACCTTCCTCTTGTGCCCCAATTATAAATAATGGAATAAACAACATATAGAACAATATAATAGAGCATAATGAAATAAAATATAACTTGAAAGCTAACATGTGAACCCCCTGAGACTTAGATAATCTACTCTACCTCCTGAATAAGTTGTGTTGGATAAATGCTCCCAGACAGATGCCCTCTGCTCACCTGTGCCAACTCTTTCACTTTGCCCTAGAGTCTCTTGTTAACAATAATATCATTCATAAAAGATCATCTCCAGAAGTATTTAAAATCACAAACTGCTATTAGTATACATGGAATTAATCTATAGCACTTTTAGTACTTGATATTCGTGTAGCTTATCTCATGAGAAAGTCAGCTTCTTTCCATTTGCATCACTCTGGCCTGAATTTTTTCTTTTTTCTTTTTCTTTTTGAGACAGGGTTTCATTATGCAGTTTACACTGGCCTTGAACTCACTTTGTAGCCCTGGCTGGCCTCAAACTTGCAGCAATCTTCCAGCCTCAGCCTTGAAAATACTGAGATTATAGGCATGCAATTAAATTAATTTAAAGAAATTTAAAATAAATTTCTTAAAATAATTTAAGAAATTGAAAAGGCTCTATTATGTTAATGTGTCTAACTATTGATATGTTTAGAAGTATTCTTTCATCTGCATTTAATAAGTTTGCAGGCAAATAAAAGTAATTTCACTGATAACTAATCTGAAATTCACATAGATATACATCGGAAAGATCAGACAACAAATGTAAAAAAAATTCTGATGTGAGAATCAAAACAAAATAGCTAACAGTAAAATATACAACTTACTACCTGCCAAGCACTTCATTAAGCACTATGTGTGTATATGTAAGCAGAGAGAAAGAGCGAGAGACAGAGACAGAGACACAGAGTGACACAGACAGAGACAGAGAGACATACTGAGATTATGTGTTCTAACAATTCCTAGGGTAGGTTCTATTATTCTGAATTTGTAACTCTGAAAATTTGATTATCAAATAAATGTTAGAACTTGAATTTGAATGCATGTATATCTTCTAAGCACACATCACTAACCACTGCACTAAGACGACTCAATTTACTCAATACAATACATTAAAAAATGCATTAAAATTTGAAGTGCTGAAAAATATACATATCTCAAGGAAACTCTTAAAATATAAATTTGTTTTAGTGGGCTAGAGACAGAATGATACTACATCTAAATTTCATACATTGATACATAGCTACCTGGAGTTCTCAATTACAGCGGAAAACAAAAATAGAAAACAGATTCCCCAATTCTTGTGAAAGCTAGATCCAAGCTCCAGAAACATGTGAACCTAAGGAAGGTTTGGCACAGCCTGCACCCCTCTCAGATTCAAGACCCTGAACTAGGTAGGAAAGCACCACTGACAGCCCACAAAGTTGGATGAGCTTGATGCTGCCACTACTCCTGCTGCTATACCAGAATACTTCCCTCTCACTAGCTTCTGAATGAAAGCCCAGAGCAGGAGGATTTGATTAGCAAAGCCTACTTTGTAGTTAAACGAAGGGGGCTTGGAAAGTGAACATTTGGCCTTTTTGGCTTTTTGAGTGGGAGCTTGCTATGTTTCCAAAACTCATATTATCCACAACCCAGTTAGGGCACCAGGAGACATGACTGTCCTTGAGAAAGTCACCTTCAAAAAGTAAGTTATTAATATATCATACTTTCTTGAACATAATCCTAGGTTAATTTTATTAATCCAAAGGTACATTAAAGACCAAATGTTTGCCTTTCCATATACTAAATAGATAATCTTGCTTTCCTACCATTATGTATTTCAAAATTGATTGATTGTAGCATTATCAGG
Organism: Dasyprocta punctata; assembly: GCA_004363535.1. Classification (NCBI taxonomy): domain Eukaryota; kingdom Metazoa; phylum Chordata; class Mammalia; order Rodentia; family Dasyproctidae; genus Dasyprocta; species Dasyprocta punctata. The sequence continues at coordinate 39,320 of RJWM01010164.1, forward strand.
CTTAGCGTAAGGATGTGTGGGAGAGGAAGGTTTGTTTGAGACAGCTTAACCTTACCTTGTCAACCCTAAGGTTGTTTCAAAAACATTTCCAAGATTAAAAAGTACAATTAACAATTTTTAAGATTAAAAATACAGTTTAGAACTCTTTATTTTAAAATAATTCTGGATTTACAAAAAAGTTAAAAATACTACAGAGCACTCCCAAATATCCTTCATCCAACTTCTCCTAATGTTAGCATCTACCAAAACTATGGTACAATTATCAAAAATCAAAATTAATACTGATAGAATTTTATTAACCTTTGTAGAGACCTTAGTCCAATTTCACGTTTCCCCACTACTATGCTTTTTCTGGTTCAGATCGAATCCAGGATCCCACGGCATGGTTATCTGCCATGTCTTCCTCGTGTCCTCCAATCTACAGATCATGAAGCTGACAGGTGTAAAGAGTGTAAAGTTGAGTTATTTTAGGGACTGTCTCTCACACTAGGTTTGTCTGATGCTTTCTTATTTAGTAGAGGTTTTACATTTTTGGCAAAAGAATAACAGAAGCAATGATGTGCCTTCTTAAGCATCATATTAGGAGTTACAATGTCAGATGGTTTGTTATCTTTAGTTACTTGGTTCAAATTGTATCTGGCAATTTCTTTAGTGTAAAGTTATGGATCCTCCCTTTGTAGTTGTTATTTTCTAAAGAAATATCTTAGGTTATGTAAAGATACTATTTCTCATTATACTTCTGCCTAACATTAGCACCCATAATGATTCTTTTTGTTGACTGTTTTGTTTGAGTTGTTTGTTTGTGAACAAGGTCTCACTATGTAGCCAAGGATGGTCTCCAATTCTTGATCCTCCTGCTTCAACCTCCCACATGCTGGGATTACAGGCATGTGCCACCACACTCAGTTTCCATCAATGATTCTTCATTACAATAATTAATATTGTAGTGTTGCCTTGAGGTATTTTTCTATAATTCTTTCTATAACTGTTCATTGGAATTTCACTATATGGAAGAGTTGTTTCTCCTCTCTATATTAAATTATTTATATCAGTATAGGTTCATGGATATATATTTCATTTATTGCAGGCTTATAGTTCATAGACATGTCAGAGATTTGGCCATTAACAGCTCCTTTAAAGTGGCTCCTGTGTCATTTTACATGTTCCCATTATTTTGCATATATATAAATATATGTGTAAGTACACTGTATATATTTTTGCAGTGCTGGAGGTTTGGATCCAGGGGTTTGCACATGCTAGGCAAGCACCATACTACTAAGCTATATCCCCAGCCCTGCATATATATTTTTAGTTTGTTTGTTTTGTTTTTTTGTTTTTTGAGACAGAGTCTTGCTTTGTAGTACAGGTTGGCCTTGAACTCCAATTGATCCTCCTGCCTCAGTCTACCAAGTGCTAGGATTACACGTGTGCACAAACATGCCCAGCCCTACAAATATATTTTAATTAAGTTATTCCAACTTTGACTAGTATCACTGAGAAATATATTCCACAGTGAGCACCCCTTAATTCTTTTATCAATTATCTTTGCAGAACAAAACATTTCAGGTTGTATTCTCTTTTCAATTTTATTTTGCTGAAATTAGTCTCACCAAGGTTTATTCTTCCATTTAACTTCTGTAACAAAGACTAAATTCATCTACTTTTTTAAAAGTGTATTAGGAATTTTCTTAGGTGGCCACCATTCTTTCAAATCAAATTCTCTGAGATTAAATATTGTACCTGTCAATTTTATAAATTTTTGCAACTAGAAATTAAGTTTTAGAGGCCCGTTAGCCCAATCTACTCATCTTAAAGGAGACTGAGGCATGAAGAGGTTAAGCAAGTTACCTTTGACATGTGTTGAAGCATCAGTAGCACAGGATCTAGCAGTCTTCCTCTGCACTACAGTGATGTATTCACTTCCATCTCTATAAAAATCAGTCCACAGACCTACTGAGAAATTTGTCTCTAACAAGATATGCACCCAGAAGGAAATTTGATCCAAAGTTGAATATGGTTGGAAGCAAGCTGCTAAAGATCATAGTTAAACACAGGCCAGATGGCAAATCACTGTGTGGGGTGAAAATAAGATTCGTCTGAAAAAGCATATTCAATATATCCCACTCTTGTGACCCACAGAGTATCGCAAGTAAAGCTTAACAGAGTCTTTTTAGACAACTGGAAATCACAAAATACATAGTGGTTTTTTAAATACTGGAAAATACATTCCTGTAGGATAAAATAAAAGCACATAGTCAAAGTCGATCTTTGTAAAAGGAGAGATCCAATACCACTATTCACTATCAAACTTGAAATACACACACACACACACACACACACACACACACACACACAGGAACAGCCATATACAAAATGCTCAACATAGGATGGGGTTACAGGCCAATAAACTTACCACAAGCTGAAAATATCTTCAGTTGAAACTGCAGTTAATACACTCAACCTACCAGACATCACGAACTACAGAGTATGGGTTGTTTACCCTGGTGATCACATGGCTGACTGCAAGCTGCAGTATGCTGCTGCTGCCCAGCACTGAGAGAAAGTATCATACCACATATCACATATTGCTAGCCCAGGAAAAGATCAAAATCCAAAATTAAAAGTATGGTTTCTACCACATGTCTATCATTTTCACACCATAAAGTAGAAAATCACTAAGTAATTTAACTATTATAAGTCAGGCACTGTCTGCATGATTCAGGTTTATCCAAAAGGATCATTTTCTAAGGATGTGGATGTAAGAATATCACAGAGAATATTTTTGGCTTATCATATCTTGCCCAACAAAAGTGTTCTTAATTTATTAACATAAAAATAACCATCATCTATTCTGTTATAACTTCAAACTAGTATTCCAGTGAAATATCTAAAATATCTTTCCCTTTTGATACACAGATTTTATGTGTGGGAAAACATTCAAGCCCTATCCAAGTATCTTTATTGTCTACATATGTTTTAACTCAGAGCATTTGGAAAGCTTGTTCTGCTACTAAATGGTTTATAGGCAAACCTTCCTATGTTTAAAAATAAAAATAGCAAAACATCATCTGACTACTAGACCTAAGCAATGACAGAGAATTCTATTTAAGTTATGGCCACTTAAACTTAGCAAAATATTTTAATTTTATGCCATTTCTATAATCTAGATTCATTATCTCAGCAATAAAATATATAGTACATAAAAAGAATACAGGACAAATTATTTCTTTGAATGCATGTGAACTTGCCATTCCATTTTCCTTAAGGGAAATAGATATAAATATAGATGTACTTTTAATTTAAATGATAGGACTTGGAAATACAGCTAAGGAAAAAAGCCCTCTGGTAGTTACTCCTTGTCTAATTACATGAGCCTAAATTGATCTCTTTTTTTCTCCACTGTATCCCACTTTGATTCCTTCCTCCACCTTCTCTCCTATTTCTGATTCCCATTCAGTCAGCTCTGCTGGTTCATGGACAGATATTACAGAATTTTCTGTGTAAGCCAGATTCTGTACCAGATAATTTTGGCCTTGGTAATATGTACTTTCTGGCTTTTGAACAACCTCTAGAAGAGAACAAGACCTCAGTCTCCCAAAGGCAGTTCCTTCAATTGGAGTAGATGAATGGGATTCAACTCTAGGAGGCCCTAAAGATCATAGTTAAAAGTATAGGCTGTAGAGCCAGACTGCCTGGAGAGAAATCCCAGATGTACTCAACCCTTACTGTATGTCCTTAAGTAAATTACTCAATCCGAAGTTAACATATTTAAAATGGGTAAGAATATTAACCTCATAAAACTGCATATCAATCAAGTTCATTGAAATTATTTAGAATAATTCCTGCTACATAGTAGATGGATAATGTTAATTGTGACAATAATAATTATTATCACTATTACTATGAATGCTATCACAGTCAATACTAATACCCACTGCCATACTAATGGTGAGGTAGATAATAATAGAGAGGTAGTAAATTCTCACAACTCTGTCATATTAAGGCAAAGTCAATCAACTTCTCTGAGCAAAAGCATGCAGTTCCATAACACACTGACAAGAGAAGGTCTGTGAACAACTAAATAAACGCATGCAAACTTAATGACCTTCCACTAAGGACCAAGCACCATGCTGCATGCTTTCCCAATGGTTATCTTACTTGATTCTCACAATTAGGTAAAGATAAACAGGTGCACTTGGATGAGGAAACTGAGACAAAGTACTGTTTTTATCATACTAGACCTACCTCTAAGGAATTGACAGAAGAGCACAAAAAGAGGAGATACATTGAATGTAGTCTGAAATGTTCATAATAGCTAACACTAACAGTTTCTTTATGGAAGTATACAAGTTCCAAACAATTTAAATCAGTGAACTTTTTTTAACATAACCCCCTTAACTAACCCTAACTCTAAACTTGACCCTAACCAGTTGTGTTAATTATGTGTAAATTGATTTTCACAATAAAGATTCTATTACTCGAGAGTATGACCTAGACGTTTTCTTTGAAACTTTCAAAGCAAAACTTTTAAAGCTTACTATTTGGTAAATGCTCACATAATCAAGGACAACAGTGAAGACCCACTATCACCATACTTAGTAGAATACAGTTCCTGAAATCCAGAGACTCCATAATGGAAGACTCTTGGATATAGCACAGCAATCTCTATAAATAATAAAGTGAATTTACCTACACCATAACATCATTCCAATGGTAAACAAAATAATAATGAATCTGATAGTGAGGAAGCTTTTCAAAATTCTCCCTCCCAAAACCAAAAAAAACTTCTTTAATACCACCACTACACTTGTTAAAATCTCTTTTTAACACAGGAAACTGTGAAACAGAGTGCTGGCTAACAATAGTATCCAGCTGGTAACTGTAATTGTTTTATTTTTAATGAATTTTTAAAAATTGCTACATTCTGTGTTACATTTGTGGTAGTATTACAATGTGCTCTTTAGAAATAAGGGGAGGCCAAATGATTGCTTGATAGCTATGGGTTCTTTTTTTTCTTTGTTTGTTTTTTGCTTTGAGGCACCAGGGATTGAACTCACAACTTCACGCCTGCCAGGCAGGCCCTTAAGTCATTGAGCCAAACTCCCAGCCCTAGTTTTTTTGAGACAGGGTGGCACTATGTAGCTCAGGCTGGCCTTGCGCTCACATTGTAGCCCAAGCCAGCCTTGAACTCACAACGCTCCTCCTACCTCAGCCTCCGGAGTGCTGGGATTAAAGGTATGCACCACCACGCCCGGCTCTATGGTTTGTTTTTATGCACTGATAACACAGTTTTGAAACCAGAGCATTAACAGTTGCATAACACTAAATATATTAAATACTACTGAACTGAGTACTTACATGTTTAATTTTAAATGAAATTCACCTCAATTTTAAAAACATATTTAGAATTTTAAATAAGTTAATTTTTAATAATGGAATAAGCAATAAATGATATATAGATAAGCAATATATAAATATGACAAGAATTATGAAAGCAATACAGAAACAAATCAACCATGAAAAAGCTAATTACTTAGAGAAACTAGACTGGATTAGTGTAGGTGAGATTCCTGGGAATGAACTATAGGATGCTGATGAGAACAGGCCTGCAAAGTAATTCTGGTTGCTTCTCAAGACACCAATAGGTTAGCACATGCTAATTACAGGTGCCTTCTGGTGTATTCATCTGCTTCTTGTTATAAATATCTATAACGCTCTTCCTCTACCTCCAATTACCTGCTGTATTCATGCTGACTTCTGTTCATTCAATGTCCAAACCACTTCTTCTAATTTGATTCTTCAGGGTAACATTTACCTTCTAAGTACGGATATCAGTTGTATTTTGAAAATGTTAACACTATCCTTACCTACCTCACAAAGCTGCTGATAATATCAAACTTTACTGGGAGCATGCTTTAGAAGTATAAAGCAAACTGAATTCTAACGCATTAGTGGGTCATAACATCAATTTCAAAGATTGGCAGTACTTTTTTTTTCTTTTGGTACCAGGGATGGAACTCACGACCCTATACTTGCTTGGCAGGGAAAGAAAGTGCTCAAAAGGAAAGAACTGGGATAGGGGAAAGGAGAAAAAGAAGGGAAAAGATTATATGTATATTGGTATATATATATATATATATATATATATATATATATATATATATATATACAAGATAGGTAACTATACTAGTAATCTCTGTTAGTTCATCAAAAAGAACAGTTTGTACTTCATTGTTTGATCATTTTTTTCATGCCTAAATCTTGTGACCTGAACTACTTCTAAGACAACAATATGCAATATATTAACTAGTATTAATTTCTTACTATTTTTAAAAAATTCTATATTGTTTCTATCCCTTTTCCTGTTTCGCTTTTTTAAATAAAATTTAAAAAAGACTGGCAGTACTTTTAAAAATGAAGTAGAAAGTCAGACACAGTGGTGCATGCCTGTAATTCCTGATAATTTCATGCAAATTATCAACTCAGGAGGCTCAGGCAGGAGGATTGTTGTGAGTTTGAGACCAGCCTGGGCTACAAAATGAGCTCAAGTCCAGCCTAAATTGCATAGCAAGACCCTGCCTCAAAAAAGCAAAAAATTACATAAAAATGAAGTAGAGAGTCAGGCATAGTGGTGCATTCCTATAATGCCAGAACTCTGGGAGGCTGAGACAGAAGTACTATATATTCAAAACCAGCCCAGGCAGCTTATCAATTTACTGAGATCCTGTATCAAAATAGATAGACAGACAGATGGATCGATCGATAGGAGGACATAGCTCAGTGCAAGGGTTGTTATGATAAACTTCTTTTTCAAGGGTTTCATTTTTGCTTTTATTAACCCAGGACCTCACACATACTAAGCAAAGGCTTTATCACTAAGCAACACCCCAGCCCATCTTTTTCAGATTTATATGTCTGTTTTTACAAAGATATGTGTCACAATTTAAAATGCAATATTTTGTGATTTCAAAAATACAATTTTATAAGAAAGTCCTTTGTTATAGTTTCAGATGGAAAATGTGTGAGGAACGTTTCCTAGAATAAAAGAAGGCCACCATTTGATTTATGTGGTGACTGGCTCCTTAAGCTCTTATTCTGTAAGTTACAAATGTTTCCACCCAGAGAAAAATTTTGATGGCAGAAAGAAAATTCTTTATCAGACGGCTCAGAGTGAAAACAGTTCTTTCACTAGATAACCATTATGAGGAAATCTGGACAATAACTTTAAAAATACACCTGAATAAGACTTCACTCTTGATTACTTTGTGGGATAAAGGTGAAACCTACAAAAATTCTGAGGAAGAACAAAACTAATACTAAAAATATTTTGAAGTGTGCAGGTTTAATAGAATCTTATAATACTCTTTAAGTTTAACATACAAATATGAAAATTTCTCAGATGTTTCAAAAAATATGGTCAATTATTAAGGCTTGGATAATTAGTAGAAGGAAAAAAAAATACAACAGGGAGGAGTAGCTATAGCACCAAGAGTTTTGGAACTAAGTCAACACAGTTGTACCATTTCTCCAGTTGCAATGAATCAAAGAGTAGGTTACAAAGGAATGCATGGAGACCAGAGAACCATTACAACATTTTTGGCTCAGATTTTACTTCTGTATATAGAAGCCCTAGTAGTGGCTCTATTAAATGAACATTTAACATTTACTATTTTGTTTATAATGGTTGAAACAGTAATGTTTGGCCCCTTCAGCTTACAAAACATATCACAGCTGTACTGAAGCTAAGAAACATGGCTCAGGAAATATCTCTACTAGGGAAAAGAATCCCTTACATAGGCTTTCTAGAGACTATAGTCATTCTGCAGAGAGTCTGACCATTTTGGATGACATAACAATCATATCTAAATAACTGCAGAAGATTTTACTCATGCTTTATAAAATGTCAAGACTCTTTGGTTTTGTCTGTTTTAAGATTAGGGAGCATTCACTTCATATTATCAATTGATACAAAATAATAATAAACTGTTCAAAATTAGCTAAAAGTCAAAGGACTTCTATTCCATGCAAATTATCAACTCCCAAAGAGTCCACTTACTATTAAAAATCCAGCACTAAGCCAGGGAATGATCAAATGCATTTTATGGAATCTTTTTACAAACTAAATTCTCTATTTTTAACCAATGAACAACTCTGTAAAAAAGAAATAATTTAAAATACCATTTTTAAAAAGGAGATTTACGTTAAATACTCAATTTGTCAATTTTAGCTTCAAAAATTCTTCAGAATCTAAATATTACCTCCATCACTACTGCTTTCATTCAGGAAACTACATAGACATTGGTATCCAAAATTGCCACCAATCAGGGTCCCTGCTTCTACCTCTCTTTCCCCCTGTAGTATTCTCTACACGGAATGGTCAGAAGGCTTCTTTTCAAAGAATGCAATTTGGATCATTCCTCTCCTCAAATCCATGGCTTTCCTTAACCCTCAAAAGAGTATCCAAACTCCTTTTATCTCTACAAGACCCTATAATATCTGACATTTTACACCCCAAATTTTTCCCACATCCTGTTCATGCTTACCTAGGGAAAGAAGTTAGCTTATTTATCTTAGTTGTGAATGTGGGAATACTGAGAGTGGTTGGCTCAGCTCGTCCACTTTTCTTGATCACAAACTGCTCTTAGCAAGTAACTCTCTGGTCTTTTTTTTTTTTTTTTTTTTTTTTTTGCGGCACTGGGGATTGAACTCACAATCTCGCGCCTGCCAGGGCAGGCGCTTAAGGCACTGAGCCAAACTCCTGACCCTGGTTTTTTGAGGCAGGGTCGCACTATGTAGCTCAGGCCGTCCTTGCACTCGCGTTGTAGCCCAAGCCGGCCTCAAACTCACAACGCTCCTCCTACCTCAGCCTCCCAAGTGCTGGGATTAAAGGCGTGCGCCACCACGCCCGGCTAACTCTCTGGTCTTTCATGTCCTAACTCTTCCTCGGCCAGCCCTGGCTGGGATCACTGTAGACTAAGACACAGCGGGTAAATATTCATCCCAGGAATTACTCAGTAGGCAATTCTGGCTTTCCTCTTCCTCCTCTATCTGTAATGAAGTAGATTCTGGCCTTCTAGCTTTAGTGATTTAGTCTTACTTCCCAATCTACTTAAAACTCAGGCAGGAAAAAATGGTGCTAATTATAAGGGCTATTAAAAACCCTAAAACACTGAGACACATGCACATAAAAAAGCATACATGTCTTCCATATGAGTATAGAAAATAAAATAGAAATGCTTATGTCTTGAGAGGTATACTTATAGGACTTAAATCCTCAAGTGTTTTTCTACTTTAGACGACTCTTTTTATAAGAAATATACATTGTTTTTATAATCAAGAGAAAATAGTCAAAATTAACTTTCCTTGAGGGTCATTAAATAGGGTAAAGCTTGAGACCAGATTTCCAGAGGAAATCACGAACTACATTTTGGATACACAGTCTAATAAAATTGAAGACAATTATCAAATGACTAAACATGATTATACACAATGCAGACAAAATATATGTTTAAAAAATATATTTCATCTTGATCTTTCCATTTTGCCTAAACTCTAGTTACTGAATAGTGACAAAGAGTAATTATATCACTCTCTTGAATCTAGAAAGCCCCTTTGGTCTATTTATTCAAAGTAAAGAAATTATCAGATTATACTACCTGCTTATTTATACTGCTTGTGTATTTGACTACATAGCAACATCTCTTATTCATGTATTTTAAATGGCAGTTTTTGTTTCATAAGTGATTTTCATTTTTTTCTGTTCTAAATATCAACACACATCCATAAATATTCATATGTATTCTACTCCAGCATTTTTGGCAATTATTCTTCTGGCTTTGCTTATAAGCTGTTTTCAAATTTTAAAATCTTTGTAAGTATTTATATTAACTCAATTTTAATTTTTTGTCAGGAATCTTCACACAACTTTGATTAGTATACATTCATCTAGTCATATAAATTTTTTCACACTCTGTATCATCAGTTACATTTTTTCTCCATATTTTAATATTTAGGCACCTAAGCAGTGCATAAATTTTGCCCTTTAAAAAATAATATTCAAGGTCTATATTTCAAAATTAGAGCCTGAATGTAAGGATTTTTTAATATAATTTAAATTCCTAGGGTGTATGTATAAGCCATATAATTTTAATTCAATAAATACTTACCAAGTTGCTACTATGTATGTTTTGCAAACGAATAGATCCAAAGATTAAAAACAAATCTTTGCTGCAAAGATCTCATAATGGTGACACATAAGCTTTTGCATTCTTATCCAACTTAGACAGGGCAAAAGATTACCTATTTTATCTACTTCAATATTCCAGTGGCAAAAGAATTCAGTGGTAAAAGTTTATCTGTATGTGAAATCTCTGAAAAGATTATAATTATAACGGCAAGAATACGGATACTTCACATTTCAAGTATCTGTAGTAAATTAAAATTTACCCAAATAAAATGCACTATTCAATTATTTTCAGTAAATGTTCAGAGTTGTACAACCTTTACCATGATCTAGTTTTAGAACATGTCTGTCAGGTTCTTCATTTCTGATCCACAAAGCAGTGCAGCATAGAAACTTAGGAGTATAAATTCTAGAATCAAAGTCCCTGGCTCCACAATTTATTAGCTACATGATGTTTGGCAAGTTGTAAAATCTTTCTTTTCTCTACTTTAGTTTTCTCATCTAAAAGCTGTGGTTAATGATAGTACTCACTTCACAGTATTGTCCGACAAGGGCCAAATGATTTAACATACACCTAAAATACTTAGAACAGTCCATAGCACAAATCATGTATTCAATAAATATTATCTCTTATCAATACATGCTTTAAAATCTAGTTATTGTAAAACAATAAGAAGAAAATACTACTGATGCAAAAAAGCCGTTATTGTGTATGAAAGTCTAAATCAAATAATTGATAACAACATACTTGATAATAACAAAGTTTGATTACCACTTAAAATTTGAAAACTAGAAGAAACTGAAAAGCAAATCAATTACATTTAAGGCCTATAATGTTCAATATTGTTCATTTATTCATTCACCCATTCATGCACACAACAAATATTTATAGATATGGGCCTTTTAGGCACAGGGAAACAGCAAATAAAACCAAAATCTCCCTGACCCTGGAAAGCTGAAGGGAAACAAATGCATAAGCAGTCTAAATAAATAAATAAATGAAACGATTACAAGTGATGCATGTTATGAAGAAATAAAAGCTATGAGATAAGAGACACAGGGACACAGGAGAAGAAAGCCATTATTCTAGTCAGGCAGTTGGGCGCTCTAACTGGCCTTCTTAATATATACTCTCTACTTGTAGTTCTTTGGAATAACATTTCCTTGGAAGCCAGACTAAGCAACCACATCCAGGGCAATAAACATGGCAAAGGCCCGCAGGCAGCAGGTAACAAGCACAAAGGCTCCAAAGTGGGTCAAAGGCAATAATATTTGATAAAAGCAAAGAGGCCAGCCATCTGATGGAAAAGGTAAAACGAATGCCAGGTCACTACATTACTTCACTATGTATTTGGATGATTTCTTCCCTATGTAAGAGCTGGCACCACTGTTAGGCCACTACAGTAGGTGAATGTGTCTACAGCCTCAGCAAATTCACCATTAACATGGGCCAAACTATGGAAAACCACTCTTTCATAAAGAGAAGAGAGTGAAAGATCATTTTTAAAACTGTTTTATTGGATTGTTTTCACAGTTTACAATCCTAGATATATGATCTTCATATCCATAAAGTGCACCATAACTGTTGAAAAAATAACTGTTGAATAAAGTCTACTTTATTCAGTATGTAGTAAGTTCTGACACAGTGAGTGTTACATTTTATATGATCTGAACTGGGGTAAGGTATATCATAAAAAACAGAGATGGGTAGGGATATCCAACAACAAAAGTGAGAGATGGCAAGAGTAGAGTAAAAGCAAGAGAGGAAATCGAGGAGGCAGATCTGAGAGACACTAAAACAGAATTTTAAAATGCTACTGGTTATAGCAGGTAGAGGATATTCTGAAGCTCTAGATGGAAAAATAATTAAGAAAAACAGCGAAGTCAAAAGGAAGAGTGGGTTTTGAGAAATGAGCAATTGTGTCTTGGCATACTAAGTGTTATGGTTTGCGTCTGCATGTCCCTCACCCCACTCCCCGAAGCTCCATGCAATCATAAGGGGCAGGCTTTTGGAGGTGGCTGAATTAGTTCATGATTGATTCATGGTTCATGGCGGGATTAAGGGTGCTGGAATTAAGGGTGGGTTATTGCTGGATCCACCCTAAGTGCTCGCTCGCTTTCACTCTCTCTCTCCTTCTTTTGCTGACTTTTGCTGCCAAGAACTGTTATCCTTCTGCCACCCTGTCCATCTGTCCACATGCCACCCTGACTTGGAGCCAGCCAATTATGGACTGAAATCTCTACAAACTGTGAGCTACATAAACTTTTCCTCCTTTAACTTTGCATGTTGGGTATTTTGTCCCAGCAATGAGAAAGTAACTAAGAATTTGGTACCAGAGAAATGGGGTCACTGCTATGACTATACCTGAGCATGTAGTTCAGGAGCCTTTGGAAATGGCTTATGGGAAGAGTTTGGAAAGGTCTGGAGATGCCAGCTGAAAAAGTACAGCTGGAATGTCTTAGGCTGTTCTGTATGGCAGATTCTAGTCAGAGTTCAGAACACCAGAAACCTGATAGAAATCTTGCCAGTAAAGACCAGGCTCTGGAAGTTTCTGCTGGGAAGAAGGACTGCATTGGCTGTTAGACTCCAAATGATGTGTTATATTTTGGCAGAATGTCTCTCTGCATTTTGCTCATGCCTAGAGATCACCTGAGATAGAGATTAAGGACAGCAGACTAATCTTGTAGAAGAAATTTCAAGGCAGTTGAATGTTGAGGCAGCAGCATGGCTACTGCTGGGGGCTTTTAGTCAGATCAATGTTAAGAATCAAGAGCAAAGAGCAGAATGATTTAAAACATTTTTAGTTTGGCCAGAAAGGAAGCACCAATAAAGCTATGGACTGCAAAGATAGGGCTGAAGAGATCTTGCTGGCTGAGAAGGAACAGGAGTATAGAAAAAGTAGCTTGAGGGCATCACATGAAGCAGCAGGAGTTCACCCTTTACAGCCTCAAAATTGCAAAAGTGAAACACTTTGCCTTGAGAAGACAGTCCTACAGTACAATGTTCCAGAATGGTGGTAGTATAGAGAATTTTTTCTTCAGAATTGGAGTCAGAGTGCCCACTTAACCCCCACAGCCAAGAGACAAGGAAGTCTGGCTACTGTTCCTTGGTACCACCCACGTGGTGCTGGTTTTAGGCTCATGCAAAATGCAACAGTTGTGGGGTCCAGAAGGCTTTCAACTAGATTTCAGAAGGCCTGGGAGGCCAGGTAGTGTACCCCTCAGAGTGCAGTGTGAAGCTGTGAGTGGGAAGCCAAAGGCACAGTGGAGACCTCAGAAGTTTAGAAAAGCCAGAAACATGGATTGTCTGAGAAAAACTGCAAGGAGGGAGAAAAGCTGGCCTAAGAGAGAAGCCATAGGAGCTACTACCACAAGAAATGCTGCAGGGGCTACCCAAGCCTTTTGGAGCTCACATCTTGTCACAGATTGCTTTAGATGCTGCACATGGAACTACAGGACTTAACATCTGCCCTCCTAGATTTTGAACTTGCCTTGGTTCCATTCCTTTGTATTCCCCAGTTTGTAACTTTTGGAATGGAAATGTCTGTCTTGTGCCATTGAATGTTGGAAGTGTTTAACTTTCTTTTCATTTGTACAGGGGTTCACAGCTAAGAGTTAGCCTTAAATTGCAGAGGAGACTTTGGACTTTTCAGCAATGCTAAATCTGTTAGGCCTCTGACAACTCTTAGAGATGGACTAAATGATTTTTACATAAAGGGATGTGCATGAGTCTTTGGGCAGCCAGGAGCAGAATGTTACGGTTTTTCTGGATGTTCCCCCATGTAGTCATAGGGGGCAGGCTTTTCAGAGGTGGCTGAATCTAGTTTGTGATTGATTCACAGTTCAATGCTGGGATTAAGGGTGGGTGACTGCTGGATCAGTCCACTGATTGGACTGGCACTGTCCTAATCCCAAAAGACTGGATATACTATAATGGACAGAAAGGCTTGCTTGCTCTCGTTCTCTGTCTCTGTTTGTCTCTGTCTGTTTCTTTCTCTCTTTCTCTCTCTCTCTCTCTCTCTCTCTCTCTCTCTCTCTCTCTCCCCTTGCTTTTGCCATATTCCATCACCACGAACTGCTGTCATTCCACCATGTGCCATCCTACCTCATAGCCAGTCAATTATGGGCTGAAACCTCTACAAACTGAGTAAAATAAACTTTTCCTTCTTAAACTTTGCATATTGGGCATTCTGTCTCAGCAGCAAGAAAGGTAAGGAAGACTCTAAGCTTAAACTATAGCTGAATATTGTGGGAGACAACTTGAACAAGTCCCCTTGAATGCAGAACAATTGCTGCAACTTTGATTATATCGACTTATTTCCTTATGTTGATATATACAGAGCTGACTATGATATATCCTTCTCTCTTCAATTGGCCCTAAGCTTATAAAATAAGGCTAGCAAGGTACTGATATGTAATCTCTAAAGCCATCTGATAGTGTCCTGTTCCCTCCCATAGTGATCTCTATAAAATATATAGGCACAGTGGGATGGCAGAGCCAGTGAGCTCCAGGAATGTCAGCTGGGTATGAGCCTCAAGAAAGAGGCTGTGAGTCCCCAGGGCATAAAAGTTTACATATCAGAAGCAGGTACTGGTAGGTAGTCTTTAAAGCTATCAGACAGTGTCCTGTTTCCTTCCAAAGTGACCTTTGTAAAATGTGTAAAGCACAGCGGATGGCAGAGCCAGTGAGCTCCAGGAATGTCTACTGGGAACGAGTCTCGAGAAAGAGGCTGTGAGTTCCCAGGGCATAAAGTTTGCATATCAGAAACTGAAGCAGCAGTCTCCTAAAACAATCCACTTGCTATCTTGATTGGGTTGTGCAAATTGAGCCCCTTGCATATCTTCATCTACATTTTACAGAGATACCTTTCTCACTACCTTGCTAACCAGCTCAAGTTACTCACGTAGTTCCCGCCATCCTCACTGTCACTCATCCTCAAGCCACCCCCTTGCTTCACTAGTTAATAAATTCTGGGACAGGCCTAGGATCCAGGCCTTTGTCCGCATGTCCTCACGAGTATTGGACTCAGGACCCCTTGGCTGCCCTTAACCTTGAATATGTCTCAGAATCTTTACTCTCACCGTGGGTTGAATTGGGGATGGTAGATTGGAATTAATTTGCTGGGATTCCAATAACGTCTCAGTGTATTTATAAATATAACTTCTTGGATTGTGAGGAAAACTAGACAAAGGATTTCAGTACTTGGATTACCATACTCAGTATTTGGGGCTACAATAAATATCATCCTGGTAAAGTTGTTCCACAAGTGGCTAAATGTGTGTCTGCAGAGAAAGAGGTTTAGCACAGAATTAGATCCTGTCACCTATCACTAAAAGTAATGGTGAATGGACTTAAAATAGCTCATCTTGACTGGAGACTGAAAAAGATGACATCCCTTTACACTAATATGGAGCCAGCGGAAAACAGAGAACTCAGCTGAGAACAGTAAGAACAATAAAGTAGTATCACACAATCAAGGCTGCCTAGACACTCTGAGTTTAGAACAAGAGGGAAGTTGTCAGAAGAGACTACTTCAAAGAATTATTGTATTATTAAGAAGAACCTGGACTGAAAAGACAACCAAATTAGTGCTAAGAAGTCATTTCATTCTTAAAAACACTAAAAGAAATTAGATAATGTCTTTTTTTAATAATAATTTCAATCAACAGCATTTTATGTTTGTATGATAAGATCTTTGCATTTTTTTCTCTACTGGATCTGTGTGGAAGCTCTCTGTAGATTCTCCTGTTTCCAATCTGCTCTAGTAGATCCTCGATCTTGGCACTAGGGAGCTCTTTGTTTTTTGAGTTTTATAAGTACATGTTTGCAGTACATAATGATTACATTCACTGTAGAGAATTGGTATGTATATACACAACACACTTTGATTCTTTTTTATCCCCTTCCTTCCACCCCCTTTTATTTTTAAAGCATCAGATTTATGTATTTGTAAGACTTCATAAAGTTAACTACCATATGTACAGCTTGAAAACCATACTAATAAGCCAAAGAACATACGAAATGTGTGAAATAATTGTACTAAGCCAAAGTACACTTTTAGATACATCGTCCGTGCTGGATTACAATACCTTTTTGTCTCTGTCTGTCTCTTGCTATTATATACCTTTTATTTCATTTCTATATATATTCACATAAGAGAAACCATGGGATATTTAAGCTTGTGTGTTTGAGTTATTTCACTTAACATTATGGTCTCAAGGTGCATCCTTGAATTTTCTACTTCTTCAGGGGCTTTGAAAGCATTAAAGTCTATGCTTTCTTCACTGTGTTACCCCACACCTTGGACCAGAAAACAGACTCAATAACTTCTGTGAAATGAATGATATGATCTCTCTACTTTCCCATTCATCATCCCCTCCAGCTTTTTATTTCCCTCCCTAGTGAGTAAAGTCCATGATCTTACATTTGAGCAACTGCCTTACCAACATCCTAAATTACATGGCCCCATATATTTTTCTGTTACATGTTTTCTATTTTATTCTCTCTCATTGTGAGGTTTTAGGCTCTTTTCTATGTCCTTGATGTCCTGAAATTTCATGATGCATGACATGCTATGAGTCTTTTTCATTCTTTCCAGATGAATCCTTCCCATCTGGAGAGTCACTTTTTTTTTTGTTTTGTCTTGTTTTGTTTTCAGTTTTGAGACTTTTTAAAGTAACTATTTCTTACCCAAATCTATCTTTTCTCCCCTACATTTTCTCTACCTAGAACTTTTTAGTAATTACTGAGCCCTAAATGAACTCTTTAACTATATCTTTTCTCTCTCATTGCCTTTTATTCTACTTTTCAGAGACTTCTTTGACTATATTTATATCTACTTTTTAGATTTCAATACTGTAATGTTTTCCTCCCCTGCTACCATCTGTTATCTTCCAAGAGCTCTTTCATGAGAAAGAAATGTTTTAAATGTTTACCTTATTTGGTAGTTTTCTGCTTTAGTTTCTTGGTTGTACTACTCACTTTCTCTGAGAATATTAATTATAGGAAGATTATTTTTTTCCTGAAAATTTTCCTTCATCTCCTATGTTCTCTCCTTCTCCTCTGAGTGGAGTTACTCTGTGGCTTTAATCTCTATATTTCATGTTACAATGTGTAGGGAACCTTGTCTGTCCACTAGTATTTAAAAGTAAAGCACTGGAAAAGTACAGCAGAAACTCTACGCCAGGGTTCACAATCTTTTTCTATAAAGACCCAGATGGTAAATATTTTGAGGTTTGGGGATTTGTCACAATTATTCAACTCTATCATTGTAATGCAAAAGCAGCCACAGACAATAAATACATAAATAAATGAGGGAGGCTATGCTAATAAAACTTTATTCTGAACACTAAAATGTGAATTTCAAGTAATTTTCATGTATCATGAAATATTGTTCTTTTTAAAAAAAAAAATTTTGTGACAGAGTCTCACTGTACAGTTCAAGCTGGCCCTTAAACTGACTATGTAGCTCAGGCTAGCCTCAAATGTAGAGCCTCAATCCTCCTGTCTTGTCCCCTCAGTGCTGAGATTACAGGAAAAAGCCACCATACCTAGCTTGATTTTTTTTTAATTAAAAAAAGCATCATGATAGACAGACTAATGCCTCCAAAGATCTCTATATCATAGTCCTTACAAACTGTCAATATGTCACCTCATGTGGCAAAGGGGAATTAAGGTTTCAAACTATTAACACTATCAGTTAAATAGGAAGATTATCTTGGATTGTCTCATTTTTAAATGCAATCACAAAACTTTTTAAAATGACAAAAGGAACCAAAAAGAAAGTCATAGTGCTGCAATGTGAAGACTCAACTTATTTTTGCCAACCTTTAAAATGAAGGGGACCAAGAAATATGGGTGGCTTCTGTAGCTGAACAAGCAAGGAAATGGATTCTCCCCCGGATCCTTAAGAAAAGAACCTGCACTGCCAATGTCCTGATTTTAGCCCAGTGAGACTTCTAGCCCACAGAATTGTAAGACAATATATTTACATTCTTTTGAAGAACCAAGTTTATAGTAATTTGTTACAACAGACATAGAAAAATAATATAATCATTTAAAAATGTAAAAACTATTATTAGCGTGCATGGGCCACATTTTTGACTCCTGGTATAGACTCTTGAACTAGACTTCAGAGGACTGAACCTCAGTTACTCCACTTACTGACTTTAATATTGGGTAGGCAACTCAATCTCTTTGTGTCTGGGTTTCCTCATCTGTAAAATGATAATAACAATATTTATCTCACAGGGCCACTGTAAAAATTAAGTGAAATACTACATGTAAGACACTTAAAATATTGCCTAGAGCATGCTATTACTTAATAAACTCATTATCAACAGAGGAAGCAAAGAAGAATAGCTCTACATGAAAATTTTTGCCTTACTTCATGTTTGCCTTGAATGCTAACGAATTCCCTCTTTAAGTAATTCTTTAGTTTCTGTGATGATTAGGAAACAGCAGTGGTCTGGTTACAAGGAATTACAAAACAAATCAGCACTCTCACAGTGTCTTTCAGGATTCCCGCACTATGCCTAAGGTTTTGGCTTTCTCTAGTTAGCTAAGTCAGTTACCATTCGTGCATCTGGCTCCCAGCTTCCAAATGCATCTTGACTTCACTTTTCTGCTTTAATCTCCTAATTCTCTTGGTCAATGTTGGTTTACGCTTTTAAAAATGCCTTCCTTGCTGTTTTAGTAGAGTATTAGGAAGGAACAGTCTTAAATAAATATGTCTAACTTAATCATTTTTTACTATAAGTCTCAAATTTAAAAATTTTCAGAATAACTTCAAATAACCAGGATAAAAATCACCTACTTTTTCCTCCCACATTTTAAAAGAAACTTTAACTCACCTTCTTCAAAAGCCACTATTAAATGTTGTTTCTAATAATATAGTATAACACTTTACAAGGGCATTATTCTAAATTATAGTTTTTAGTAAAACAGTTGAAAAATTAGAATTCAAATTTAGAGCCTGCAAATAATTTTGCACAGTTTTGAGGGCTATTTGTGTTTTGAATCAAAGACATACATTTTTGAAAAGTAATTATTGAAAAATATGCATGCCAAAAACATTAAGGAACAGTCTATGTCAGATGTTTTCTCCTGAATATTTGCAAAAAAAGTAATTCTAATTCATTTATCTATTCACGCATAACTAAAAATTGGGTCTATAGCACTCTAATTTGTTGATGGCAGTTGTATTTTCATAAAATGAATGAATGGCTATAGCAAGGGACCTACTTTCCTATCTTTTTAAACCTTATCTTTAGTCACCAAGGAATCCATCAAACTCAAGATTTTTAAGATTTGCACAGCCAGAGTTAAGTGTTCTGAGAACTGCACCATACTATAAGAATTGAAAGTAGTGTACGAGCTAAAAAGGAACAGGAGTAAGACCAACAGTTACTAAGCACCTATTATGTACATATCCCATCTATCTAATAGAATTCTTCTTCTAATAACAAGGTGGGATCATGCTCTCATTGTCATGCCCCAAAAATGGGGTATGAAGAACTTGGGAAACTCAGAAATAACTGACAGACAGAAAGTCCAAAATAAATTTGTATTATAATTTTATATCTTGGGTGCCATTCATAAAATATACTGTTGAGCCATACAGTAGACTTTTAGTGGTCCACACATTAAGCTTAATAAAGAGATAAAATAAGAGTAAAGATGAGAAGTACCAAATAAAACAATACTTTAAAAACTGGGGGGAAATTTTATATATATTATAAATGCAAAATCACATAATTTCATTAAATAAATACTTTTTAAAACAAAGAATTAGAACTATATTCATTTATAAAGTTGTCTAGCTTTCGATGAAAAAAGCCAATTGCAAATTTCCCCTATATAAAAACAAACAAAACTTTTTAATCTAATTTTTTTGTATACATTGCATTAATAAAGAAGAAGGTTTAGAAATGAGTAAAGCAATATTTTAACATGGGTAATCTAACAGCAACTGAAGATATTTAAAGATTTGAGGTGTGCTTGACATAAGCTACCACTAGGAAATATTCCTGAATTTTCTCTCCTTCACAGTTGTTCTGATTCACCAGGGGCCTGATCTGACCAGAAGCTATGTCTGATGTGATTACTATGTAACCTTGCACTGACTTTCTCTGGTCCATTCTTTGCCACAGCTGAGCTGCAGAAACGACCCTGCAGTATCTAGTAGTTTGGAGGCTCTCCTGGTAAGACACTGTGGTATATGGTAATTTTCACAAAAAGGGACTGGCCTAGAGCCTGGGCAAAGGTCGAAGATCAAAGCATCAGTATGAGGCAGTGAGTTGGAGAGTGGATCAAACTGTTGGCAGTCCCTACTGGTAAACCAAAATTCAAATATTATTCCCTCCAATCACCTACGTCAAAGGGAGAAAATACTTGGTGAACATGATAAGTCCTCACTGTTCTGACAAAAATTAATCTATTAGTGACTGCAATACAAGGAAATGCAGCATGTTTTTTTAGTAAAGAGCTTAATATACCATAAATTTCTTTATAGCTATTAAAGAATAATACTACTACTTGGAGCAAAATAAGACCAAAAAATGGGTTTGGCTGGGTAAGATGACACACACCTGTAATCCCAGTACTTAGGAGGCTAAGGCAGGAGGACTGCTTCAAGTTGGAGGCCTGCCTAAGCTACACAATGAGTTCAAGGCCATCTTACACTACATAAAAAGACCCTGTCTAAAAAAAAAAAAGGTCTGTCAGATGTTTTTATGTGAAAAGAAGAACAATACTTCCTGAATTATTTTAAGAGTCAGAAATTATGACTGATACACAAAAATAATTTTGCAAGATCTGTCATTAATAAAAAATGAGTCAAATACACAAACCATGTATACTGCATATGTATATATGTATTAAGTAGGTATCAAAACTGACTTCAATATATCTCCTCTTTTGTCTGTATTAAAACTCAGATATATGAACAACTCTATTTTGTCATGTTTTCACAAAACTAACAATAGTTTTTATGCCACTATTTTTTAACATTTTCTTAGAAAGAAGCCAGCCATCTTATTTTATGTTACTTTTTAAGAATAAGTGGATTCACTTGTTCATTCAACAAATAGTTACTGAAGGTCAGCCATGTACTAGGCACTATAGTTCTTCGCTCTGGAAATATAGCTGGAGGCAAGAACAGATAATAATTCATAGAGCCAACATCCTACAGACAGAAAACAGTCAATAAAGAGGTGAAACATAACATAGCATGTACAATGGTGATCAGCACTATGCAAGAAAATAAGAGGCACAGAGACCACCACAGGTGGAGAGAAGCTTACAATTTTAAATAGAATGTGGTCAAGTGAAGCCTTGCCAGGGACAGGAAATTTGAGCAAAGAATTGAAAGAGGTGAGGGAAAAAATGTAACAGTATAGTTTCTTCCCACTTCACAGTATCTGTTGTACATTTTACAATAGATAAAATGGAAAAGGAAAGAAGAACTGGGGTGGAGGAAAAGAAAAAGGAAACAAGAGAAAAGGAAAAAAATACAAGATAATTAAGATAGTTATACTACTAGTGTCTTTTAGTATAGTGAAAAGAAAGTCATGTGCTAATATCATTTGGACAATTTTCCATGCCACAATGTATAAACTATAGTTGTTTTTCTATTATTTTGTTTAGAAATTTCGTTTTATTTTTTCCATAAAATAAAATAAACAAAAAACATAAGAGTATCTGGGAGAAGAGAATTACAGGCTGAGAGGTTCAACATTTACAAAGGCCCTGAGCCAAACTGCATCCTGTTACCTCTCCAATGTCATCCTCTACTCGCCTGCCTCTCCTCCACCCAATCAGGCACTGGTATCTTTTCTGTTACCTAAGTATCACCCTGGGGAGTGGGGAACCGGGGAGGCAGGCAGGCCAGAATTTCCTCAGAAGGCTTTCTCAAATTGAAAGGCATTCCACCATTGTATGGAAAGGACTTCGGGCAAACAACTACTCTGGAGCAATAATGTCAAACAGAACTTTCTGCAATGATGGAAATATTGTGCATACATTTTGTCTAGGAAGTACTATTAGTCACATGAGGTTATTAGACACTTAAAAACTGGCTATGAAATCTCAGAACTCTAGATGACTGAGGCAGGAGGATCACAAGTTCAAAACCAGCCTGGACAACTGCGTGACTTAGTGAGATCTTTGTCTCAAAAAAAAGTTTTGTTTTGTTTTGTTTTGATATCGGGAATCGACCTAGGACCTCATACTTGTTAGGCAGGTGCTGCAACACTGAGCTGTATCTCCAGCCTAGCAAAATCATTTTTAAAAGGGCTTTGGTGTGTAGCTTAGTGGAAGGTCCTGGATTCAACTCCCCAGTATCGCCAAAAAAAGAGGGTTCTATTGTGACTGAGGGACTGAAATTTTAATTGCATTTTATTCTAATTAATAGAAGTTTACTTACAGTAGTCAAATGTTTCTAGGTGCTAGCACACTGACTAGCATTAATTCTATTGTCAGGGTAGATCTTGAGGACACAGGGATTTATCATTAATAGAAATACTTCATTTCTAAAAAATGTTTCATTTAATTTTCTAAAGTTCATCAAATGAGAATTTAATGATTAAATGTAGCAATTACGACAGTTTTACTTAATCATCATAATACATGAATTAGCCATTATCACTGTCACCGTTAAGACTCCTGCAAGGAAAAGCTGCTGCTATTAGGCTTTCTTACTTTCACCTAAGTAGTTCCCTCTGGATGACTTTTTTAAATTGCTGACATAACAGTTCAGAATCTTTAAAAATGCTTTGAAATAAGTTGTGTTTCCTGCTGGCAAAGGTTTTCTTTTCAATTTGTTTATTTTCTGTTGATATATATTAATATGTACATGTAAAAGTATGAACAAAATAGAACAAAAGAGATATGGTATAACACACTATATATCTGTACATTATTAAATTCTAACAGACTATGATCAAAGATTGTGATTAATAGAATGGCTTAGAAGATACTTTTGGGAACTGCATTCATATGGCTTCATTTTCCAGCAAACTGAGAATAGGCTTATGCCTGTACTCCCAGCACTCAGGAGACTGAGGTAGGACGACCATCATGAGTTCGAGGCCAGTCTGGGCTACGTAGTGAGTTCAAGTCCAGTCTGCACGTCAAAGCAAGACCCTGTCTCAAAATAACCAACAAAAAACAAAAGCATCCACTGGAAATAGGTAGTACTTGTTATTTCAAGATAGGAAAAGCCAATCTTTAAAAACTACTCTATACAAGCATAAGGGTCCTAAGAAAGAGGCGCATATATATGGACTATACCAAAAACATGACTATTACAGCTACCCAAGAAAATTGCATGTTTTAGAATTTCTATGTTTAAGAGAGGATGAAAGCCAGTTACTGAAAATTTTATTGCTTGGTTAAAATTCAGTTTACAATTCAAAGGAGTTTTAAAACCTCTGTGCTGTTATGAAGCTTTATGAGGTTTACAGAGGAGATGAAAACAGAAATAAAAAGATCTGACAAACAGAAAATGCCAAAAATATTTTCAGCATTATCAGCATGAATTTTTTGCCCCATCATTACTTTTTACCTTATCCCAACACAACTAACTCTGATTTAACTGTCTGAAAAGACAACTGTTTCCTGGGGTCCCATGCAAAATCTAAATGTTTGATGGGCAAAGCTGAATAGGATAAATTTTTTATATTTTTTTAAAACTCAGAATGTAAATTCCATAAACGTAGGAGTTTTAATAAGTACTCTCAGCATTTAAGACGGCTCTGGCTTATATATAGTACAGAGTCAATAAATATTTATTAAATGAATAAACTGATCAAAAACCTTTTGCTAAAGAATCCAAACTATGGTAATAGAGGCTCATTTTCCTTACCAAATGTTTTTCTTTTACCATCTATATAACAGAAAGACCTTTTAAAACCTTACTGATAATTCACAGAATTAGTCAAATCCTCTATATTCCTTATTAAGAACTCTATGATCCTGTTCACTTCTAAGAATTGTTCTAATAATAATCTAAAATGAAAGAGAAAACCTGAAATCTGTTGCAACGGAATATAATAGAGTATTAAAATAAAACACTGAAATTATTACTGGAATAATTGTACAACTGATGGATGATCCTAGACTTTTTGTGGTTTTCTCACATCTTTTCTACTTTTCTTTTTCTTTCCTTCTGCTTAGTGTTGCTTCACTGTCAAATCTTCCACTTTCAAAATTAAGTAAATTGAGGCGCTATACACTGCACTGCATTCTTCAAATTTTATACTAATAGTGGAAATTTATCTTAAAATCAAAATTTAATACACAATGGAACACACTCAATTGGAATGTTTGCTGAAATGCTGTTCACTGCTAAAGTCCCAATATTTGATCAACTAACATTGAAATTTAAATTAGGTCTGAACTTAGGAAATTGATCTTTATAATATTTTAATATGATGTTTATCATTAATTATAATATAGTTGTTTTGTATAGATTTAAATGTATATAACTTACAGTCAAATTTCGATCCCAGATCTGGATGCTTCCATTTTGGCAGGCAGCTGCTATGAGGTTTCCATCTCTACTATATGTGCATGTAGTGGGTATGACTTTTTTACCCTGCATTGTCCGTGGCTTAAACACACTTTTTTGCTTCTTCGGATTTTCAACCTCCCATAATCTCACAGTCCTAGAACAAAAAGGGGGATTTTCTTTTATAAAAAGAAAGAAGTCTAAGAGAGGAGTCCATAAAAACTGCTTTACCTTTTAAGTATACACTTTTAATAATTATTGTAAAATAATGATATCCTACCAATATGTACAATTTTTATGTCTTTATGTATCAGTTAAAAAGTAAATTTTTACCAGGCATGGTTTCACAAGCCTGTAGTCCTAGCACTCAGGAGGCTAAGGCAAGAGGCCTTGAGTTCGAGGCCAGCCTGAACTATACTATGAGGTAAAGGCCTTGTCTCAAAAACCAAAAATAAATAAGTAAATATATAAATAAATTTTTAAAAATTTATGTAGCAGCAATTTTTATTATTTTTTATTATTCTAGTAAATAACTAGCTTAAATTAATTTAAAAATAAAACAAAACTACAAAATATTGTTCACTCATAGTTATTCACAGAAATAAAATGAACCATGAGAACTGTGTTGTCATCAAATCAAAAAGCAAGTGGCATATTCTACTTAAAATCAGTTACAGATAGAGATGCTCTCTGAAACAGTAGCCTCCAAATTCTTCTAATATACTCTTGATCAGTGAAACTA
>RJWM01010165.1:0-64902 GCA_004363535.1 Dasyprocta punctata
TCAGCCCATTAGAAAAAGCCACATGCGTTTCCCAGCGTTAGCCGCCTTCGTCTTCAGTTTTTAGTCACTGAACATTTGATCTGAATTCCCCACACCACTTGCATAAACAGTTCCGTGCACTTCTCAGGAAGCATATGACATAACTCTGTGATTGATGTTTAGATTCCAATAGCAAGAAGACAGGATCACAGAGAAGGTCTGGTAACCTAAGTAACTTCAGAGGAAATATTTGTAAAGGAACATGTCTCAGCGTGTAGAAGAACAGATGCAGGGAGGCATTGTGCTGTGGGGTTGCAAGAAACATGGGTGTAATCCCAGCTCTGTCTCTATCACGCTGGGTGTCCTTTGGGCAACTTTTCTTCCTACATTCCTTTTACTTTTGTGAAAACTAAGGAGCTTGTGCTAGACGATCTCCCAGGCAGTTTTCCCATCTCTGACATCTGAACACTTACTCTTGTCATCTTTGCTTGACAGATTAAGATTGCTGCGGAAGACACTTCTCCCTGACTGTCTCACCAGGGGTTGATGGTTGTTCTGTTCTCGCTTAACATAGCGACAGAATGTCTTGTGTAACTTAAGACACTGCTGAGTCCTCACTAACTCTCTTTAAGTTCTGCTGTATATTGCCCCTCTTTGAGACCCTAAGGGAAGCAGGGCTGGTCTTGTAGGGAGACAATTTTTTCTTTCTTGATTTTGTTTGAGTTTCAGTATGCCAGGGAAGTTCTCTCCTTTCCAGATGTTTCTTATTTGATGGTGTTTCCTGAAATTCTGCAATACATTTATTACCTTTTTCTCCCCAGCTTTTTGAAGGCCGCATTGGAGTTTGAAGAGGTTAATAACATGCAAGCTGAGAATCACAAAGGGTTAGTTCAGCAGATGGTAAAACCAAAGGCTTGAAGGTAGAGGGTGACACCAGAGTCAGGAATCCTGGCTAAAAGACTCTGAAGGCCACCTTCATCTGTCTGATCACTTGCCCTGGTCCTGCCCTTGTCCGGGTGGAGCATAGTGCTGTGCTCTCTGCCCTGACATCCAACAGTGGTCCGTGTGTCATACATGTTCTGAACGTACAGGCTTGGAGGCAGCTAGATCTATCTAGTTTTATGGGGATGGACCAGGAGGCAGGGAGAAAGCTGCAAAGGAGAGCAAGTAGCCAAGGGAAGAGCTGCTAGGAGCAAGCTGGAAAGAATGGAATCAGAGCATAGCTGGAGGGTTTGGGTTGGGCAGACGATGAAGGGAATCTTGTCTCTGAAGAGAGCTATGAAGGAAAAGAGTAAGATTAGGCTTGGACAGTGGGAAGATGGGACCATTAAGAACGGTTTTTCTTCTAACTAATCTCAGTGAAGTCAGGGAAGTCACTGTTTGTATCTCTCTGCTGACCCCCTGAGCTTTCTGTGTTTTATTTGGTCCTAAGTAGATCTTTATATTATGATTGGCATCTTTGAAGTAGAATGATTTCTGTAAACAAAAGGACCTGAGCCCCTTTCCCCATCAGCTCACCATTTTCTTTCTGAGCCCACTGAGATTGTGGGATCCAATCAGGCATTTATCTGAGTGGGGAATGGAGGGAGAGATTGACTGAGAGACTGCAGCCCAGGCACTTAGAGCCTCAGTGTCATTCTGTCCTGTTCCTGGTGTGCAAACCTTTTTATATCAGAGCCCCACTGTTCCCATGGGGTAAGGAGGTGAAAAGAACTTTGGCATTCTGGACCTTGCTTGATGAATGATTTGGATCAGCCAGACCTGATCTGTCTCATTCCTTTTGGCATTTAGAAGGTTGAACAGGGTCCTAATGCTAAGCAAATTAAGAAAGCTGCCAGATCATTTTGTATACCCTTTTATATATGTACTTTATCTGGATATAAAATTTATTTTTAAAATTTCATATTTACCCAGGCAGGAGTAACTGAGGATAAAATTGAATATATCACTTGATCTTATATCCATGGGCTAATCACTTCATCCAGTGTGTTATTTTGTATTCATTTACTTTGATTCCTTGGATAATGTAATACTATCTTACGTGGTGCTATCTTCCCCATTTCATATTCAATGTCTTTGTTTTTAGCCTTTTCTTGAGGTTTTTCCTTATTTCCCTAACTTTTCCTGCTTTTTTTTCAGCCTTGATTATAGGCTATACTTCAGGTTAAATTCTTTATTTTTCTGAGACAGGTTTTCTCTATGTTGCCCAGGCTGGTCTCAAACAACTGAGCTCAAGTGACACTCCCACCTCAGCCTCCCAGATTCATGTGCACTATAGGTACATGCTAACATGCTGGGCCTTGAGTTCTGTGACTCTTTAGATGTCTCATTCACCCTCAGGGTTTGGGTCTTAGTTCTGAGTAATTCCCAACACTTTACTTCCTGGTGTCTTTTGTAGAGCTTTAGTTCAACATCTGATTTCTACTGACTTTCCTAGGCGAACCCACCCTGCCCCTGTAGTTGCCTATTCAGGTGTGGAGATCTCGCTCTCTGGTCTTGGCCACCCCATTCTTCCACACACACCTGCAGGCCTGGTCCCTTGATTCTTCCATGCCCAGTCGATGTGGCCTTTTTCGGCCACAAACTGTTTGAGAACAAAGACAGAAATAATGAGCTCTTTAGCGAGTTCCACAATGGACTGAATGAAGAAAGTTCTCTGAATGTCACAGAGAGCCTT
Organism: Dasyprocta punctata; assembly: GCA_004363535.1. NCBI lineage: Eukaryota > Metazoa > Chordata > Mammalia > Rodentia > Dasyproctidae > Dasyprocta > Dasyprocta punctata. The sequence continues at coordinate 2,657 of RJWM01010165.1, forward strand.
GTCAAGTCTCTTAATCTCCCTGGCCTCGTCCTTTAACATAGAGAAGGCTGGTCTGTGCCCTCTGAAGCCATTTTCCAAGTCCTAAATGTTAGGTGAATAACTCCAGTGATTGGATTTGTCGTTGTTGTTGATTGATTTGAGACAGAATCTCACTATGTAGCCCAGTCTGGCCTGATATTGATTGGAATCTTCTTGCCTCAGACTCCAAGTGCTGGCATCACAAGTGTACAAGCTCCATGTGTGGCCTTTTCGAAAGATTGGATTTGGGAACACTACAGTCTCTTTTTTTTTTTTTTTTTTTGTGGCCCTCATGATGATTGAGCAGTGTAGAGTGGTTTACAGATGTAATGCATAACTTAATGACGACTGTATGGCGTTCACACAATAAAGTAGTACGATTTTTCTTAAATATAATCAGAGAAAGTAACAAGACAGCTTTAAAAAATAATAAAAAGCGGACAACTGGGGGACAAAAGACATCTCTTTTTAAGATTCATTTACTTGACTTGAAGCCTTTCAATCCCTCCAGATTTCTGCTTGAAGCGGTAAATAGCAGGCACTTACGAAGGGTCACTTGGCTTTCCTATTCTGGAAATTAAATCACCACCCCTTAACTCCCCCACCCTGAATCTGGAAGGCATGTTGAAGTCCCCCAGGTTCCACAGTGTAACATCATTGCCCATTTCAACTGGGATAAGCTTTTCTGCTTTACATCCCTCTTCCTCTATGTCCAATTGAGATTTAACTTTTCGTAAGTAATTGCTTTTGGAAGAATGAGTTTTTAAACTTAATAACTTAAATATCTCAGTAGGGATCTTATTTTACTAAATCTCTGTTTGGAGGTAAGAGTGTGGAAACATGTTTTAGCTGTCTTTGGAACCCTAAAACTTCTGGAATCTGAGTTGTTTGGTGAAGTCTTAAATTTCTGACTGAATGTTATTTTCCTTCCATTCTTTATCAAATTTTCTGCTAGTAAACCATCTTTTATAAGTAAATCTAAATATGTCTCTTTTCTACCAAGACTTCCATTCTTTTTTGTTCCCCATTTTGCCCCTGGGAAATATTTTTGGCCAGGATCTTATCTCAAAGGCTTTATATAACAAGATCTTTTTCTAAACCTCTGAAGTAACTCTGTTCTCCTTGGCCTCTGTGTCATGTGAAGCCTAGACTTGAGACATTTTCTGATCCCATTAGATGCTGATTACATTGTTGGCCCTTACTCCTGGTGACTTTTTTCCTTTTTAAAGTGGCAGTGACTGTGATTGAGTGGGTTTTAAGTTGTCTCAGTAGGAATTCTTTATGGCTTGGATACCTTTAGATTTTCCATCATTTCAGGGAGGGAATAAAGAAGAGAGGAAATAGAAATATGAAGCTTTGTGAGACATTTGTTACTGAAACCGAGAAGTTGAAAGCTGAGAAGCTATACATCCCTAGGAGGGTTGCAGAGTGATAGCACAGTTACAAAATTAACTGGTGGAGAGTTTTGTTTCTTAACATTGGACTCCAAATGAAGTATTATCCTGGTGGTGTGTCTCTTGTTGGCTCTTTATCCATGGCTACTCCCAAAATACTGTGGCAAGAACTGAAATCTACTCTGCTCACCCTTTCCTCTGACTATATTGCTGAGAGTTTGTGCAAATCAATGTAAAATGTTCACTTGGGTTGCACAAAAACCTAGATGATTGGAGAACATAGAGAATGTAAGAGGTTTCTTTGACTTTTTCCTCAAGGTTTTGTTGAACCTCCATGGGAAAAAAATTATTACCTTTTATGTGCTTTCTAGAAGCAACAGCTCCCTAGATGGTGTATTCTCATAGGTTTGTGTAGTTTTGAATCCACACTGACTTATCAGTATTAATTTTCATATACTTGTGGGCAGCACTGCTGGTTGAACAATAATGGGAAACAGATTTTATAACATTTGCTGCCATAATGGGTTGTCTTTTTATATGTGTTTGGGTAACGTTTATTTATATGAATATGTACATCTGGTGTTTGGAGAAGAGCAGTAAAGTGCAACATTGTTTTCCTAATTACAGTACTTTAGGGAGACATCTCTTCCTGTTGTTTAGCTGTCTTTACTATAGCAAACTGCAGAGTGAAATCATTTCTCTAGGGGGAGAGTAGATATGGTTTTGCTCTGATTTTGTTTCCTTCATTTTGGAGCCTGACGTTCTATCTTTCAGACTAAATAAATTCTCAATCATGAGAGATACTCCTAGTAGCCAAATGTTGTATTTGGAAATGTTATTTAAAGCATTCTTTAGAAGCTGAGACTCCTAAAGTTTCATAATATATAAGCTAAACTTCATAGCACATGTTGAACGCATTCTTGCTCCAATTCCAGAGATTATATCAAATATTATATAATTTGGAGTGTTTCCTTCATTTTGTCAAAGTGTTACTACTGGAGTAATCAAAGTATATTTGTTCCTACAGGATTTAAGTCTACTTGTAGAGGATTTAAATATATTTATTCTATACATTACATGAAAATGTAGATGACCATTCCATGTGTTGTTAAAAGTTTATCAGTAATTTAGCCCAAAACTTGTATTCGCATTACATACGCTAGTTGAGGGTGACAAAAGCGTATTTCCATTGAGAAATTTGTTTTTTAGATAAGCCATATCTATTGGAATCAATTATTTACCTTTAGAAAATTTTAACATTTCTATTTGTACTTTCTAGAAATATCTTAACCAGAATTTTACCCTGGCTTCTCCAGGTTGCTCCCAAGGTTCATTTTGTATGTTTATTCTGCCTCAGAGTAGATCCTGTTGTCTGTTTACTGTTTGTAGGCGTCTAGCTTTCCAATGCATGGCATAGTACCATGACCTGAATTTGAGTCTGGATCAAGGTGGGCGTTGAATGAGTGAGGTAGACAGGAAGCGTTGTAAAGCTGGCAGCAAGGGAAGTCGGAGGGAGATGATGATGGTGCTGAGAATTCCATGTTGTCGTCTGACTAGGACACAGGGCAAGGGGAGCACCGGCCCAGAGGGACATGGACGACTGTCAAGGCCTTGAATGGCAGACTGGGAGTGAGTAACTTAGCTCAAGAGCCAATAGAAAATTCAAACAGAAAAAGGGCAAAAACGATACTTTTGAATTATTTTCCAGAAAGCAAGGTTTGCCTCTCATGAGTAGTCCATAGCCACCGAACTTTTGTTGCCATGTGAGTTAATAATTTTTTAAAAATAAAACAGGCTTCTCTTTACCATTCATTTATATATATACAATTCATTATGTTGCTGGTGTAAGTGCAGTAAAATTCTAGATCATGCCAGTGCCTAATATAAACTCATTAAAAGAGGAAAGAAAAAATAAGAAAACCATGGTGATACAGACAACCATTTTTAGACCTGTGCTTTTGGAATGTATTGATTAAAAGATATGCATAGGGCATAGTTGTTAGTTTCAGAAATCAATAAACCAATACGCTGGATGTCTTGGCATAACCATTTTCAAATAAATAGTTTGAGAGGAATAAGAGACTTTCCTCTATGGCATCTCATTGTGAAATGCATTTGTTTGATGATCTTAGTCTCAGTAGAGAGTGGAAACTCTCATTACCACCAGTTCCTGTAATCCAGCTTTTTCACTCATCCTAATTTTCCCCAACTCATGTTGCCTGTTGTTTTTTTTTTTTGTTTTTTTTTTTTTGTACTGGGGATCAAACTCAAAGCCTTGCACTTGCCAGGCAGGTGCTTGTGCCACTGAGCTAAACCCCCAGCCCTCATGTTACTCTTGTACAGTCTCAACTGCTTTCTAAATTTTCCACAACAAATGGTTTTATAGTCTTTGGGAGAGGTTGTAGTCAATGACTTTCTCAAATACACAAACTGGGAAACATGATTCCTGAAGGTCTTTAATGTGTGAGTCTGGTTATGCTTTTATGGTCATGCTACTTCTGGTTCCTCCCCAAAGTCAAAATGACTATGAAAAGTAAATGTTTTTAATCAATTCAGGATATCAAGACAGCCATGACAGCACAACTAAAGACACTCATGGAAGAGGTCTTCCAGAATTGCTTCAGAAAGTGGCAAGAATAGTGGTATAAGTAGGTTTGAAGCAGAGGTAGGGTTTTGAAGGGGATTGAATAGCAATGTGTCCTTTACTGTAATACTTTTTTAAAAGTGTAAATATTCAGCATATTTTTCTGTCATACCTTGCATATTATTCCCCTACCAAATGCGGCTGTGGTAGGAGATGAGGTTAGCACTAGAAAGGGGTTTGAGACAATGAAAAAGTTTAAGTATGGTTAATAAGGTGGAGACTTTACCTTTTATTTTACAGTTTGACTTGGTCTCTTTCCTTTCTGTTGGAGGAATTCCTCAAATATATCATGATTTTTGTCATCTGTTCCTACCTAAAAGAATTGTGAAAAATCTGAGACTTTGTGAGAGTAGTTGGACCAAGCAACAGATGGACTTTGGCACCATCTGTTTTGCCAATCCACACGTACATATGATGACTGGAAGTCTATTCTGTCTTTCCAGAGGAGACTTCTCAAACCTCTTACTTTAAAGGTGCCTTCTTGGCTTCTAACATTTGAGGGAATGAATATTTGGAGAAAAAAAGCAGCATAAATGTAGCTATGACTTGAATGTAGTTTCTTGCCTAAGGACTTCTGTTTTGGAGACTTGCTTCTTAGCAGTGTTGAGGTTGGGGGCCCTTTGAAGGGTGGGGCTAGTGGGAGGTGATTGGGTTATTGGGATGTACCCTCTGAGAGGATACAGATTGTTTTCCTAGTGTGCAAGTTAATTCTTTCAAGAGGATTGTTACACAAAAAGATGCTATTTCCCAGATTTGCTCCTTTGATAGTGTGATCTCTGTCTTCCTTCCAGTGCTTATGCCATTATCCTGCCATCACTATGAAGTCCTCATCAGAGCTAAACTGATGCCATTATCATGCCTTTAAACCTTTGCAACTACAATCTAAGTATGTCTCTTTATAAGTAGCCACCCTCAGGTATTTTGTTACAGCAACAGAGAGCTGACTAATATAAGTCCTGTGATTCAGGTTACATATTTCATTTAATACCCTTTTGTTTATTCCAAATGTTTGGTGCCTGGTTTCTGTGGTTTTCAGACCTACCTTGTCCAGACCTTTTCTGTTGTTTAGGGAAAGTAGTGAAGAGGCAGAGACACTAGCCCTGTATATATGATGGGTTAAGGCAGAGACCTAAGAGCCTTATTTCTCTCTAAACTGGAAAGTAGTTTCTAGTCTCATATCTTGGCCTTGTATTTTGTGATATATAGTTTCTTCAAATCTAACCCTGAGTTTCTGTGAAAGCAAATTAGTTTTCTAGAAACATCCTGCCTAGGTTCTTTAGGCTATAGCATACTTGAGGGAGTTACATAGGCGATCACTTTTGTTTTTGTTGTCCTCCCAAAATAACTCCTCTGCTACCTTCCCCTGTATTCTCTTGCCTTTATCTGTTTTTCTTTTTTCTTTTCTGTTCTTTCTTTCTTTCTTTCTTTCTTTTTCTTTTTTTCCTTTTTTTTTTTTGCCATTGTTTTAGTGGCTCTTGGAAAGGACAAGTGAGTAATATATGTCAAATTTGCTGCATTTAACCAGAGGCCTATATTATCGTACTTTAGAGAAAAGACTAGATCGTTGATATATCAGTATGCCATATTGTTCAGACTCTTACTACTATGAAATGAAAGCTATTTCTAGATGACATTACTCAGATTCTGACTCAACTAATTTACCTAAAAACCATGGCACTTGTATGCAAAGGCTGTGTGGTATTCCCAAAGAACAGTATTGTGGTGTGGAACAGGGTGTCCTTTTTGTCTAATCCCAATGCAAAGTCAAGTTCTCCTTTCCCCCAAGATGGTTCTTATTTTAGGAAAAGAGTCTGGTCTCTGAGGTCCCTTCTTAGGTTAACAGACTGTGATTCTTGGTGCAAACAACTGAAGAGGAGAAGAGATTGTATAAAAGCCATTTACCTCTCATTCTGGTTTTTAAATCTAGACCTGGAGACTGACAAGTTCATAGCCATTGGAATCTCTCTGTAGTCTTTCTGGCTTGTTTGTAAAGTGGAACACGGGTGTGCTGTAGGTCTCAGTTCTGGTCCTTATGCTTTGGTTTCTGGGGCATAGATTCTGTTCACCTCTAGTGCAAACTCCATTTTGCTGGTTTGATATATTAATTTGGTACATTACATTGCCTAATTCTTTCTGTGGAGCATAGACTAGACGACAAGAAATACTTGGTATTAGACTCTTTGAGAAAGGGAAATGTGACATCTAAGCAGTTTTCATTAAAATGATTCTCATGGTAAGGAGCCCCACCAATCTAGTAAATAAATGAGAGAAAGTGAGAGTGTAGGTTCAATGTGGTGAAGCTGCATAAACCAGAGGGTAGACATCATGGATCATGTGGTATACTTATGTCCCACTGGCTTGAGAGATCTAGACATATTTAGTCTCAGACTTACAAACACATCTGCCATAAGCAGATCAGTTCAAAATGATCTGAGTTTTAGGCTTATTTTAGTTAAACCTTAAAACATGTTTCTTTTCTTTTTGTTGGTACCAGGAATTGAACTCACAACCTCATGCCCACCAGGCAGGTGCTTATGCCACTGAGCTAAATCCCCAGCCCTTTAAAACCTATTTCAAAAGAGTTTTTAAAATAATTATTAAGACTGACCCATTTCTATTAGTTTCTCCAGAAGGAATCCACATGCAGCAAGCAGTTTTTAATTTCCTTTAGTCTTCTCTTATTCTGGTCCATGGGATGATCTGTACCTCCTACATCTTCAAGGGCTTTGCTGAAGCCCATTTGCAGGCTTCTAGGACCCTGATTCCAGGAGCAGAACTCAGCCTCAATCACAAGTAAGGAAGGAGTAGGTACTACAGGCCACGTGGAGGTGAGGATTCAAGGTCCCTCATGTCAACATGTGACACACTTGTAGCAAAGACTGTGGTGGAAAATGGCTTCTATGAATGGCATTAACCCAGGAGTGACTTTCCCATGGCACGATCCTGAGGCCTGGATGTCATTCTTTCCACATCTGGTAATTGTCATGATCTCAGTCCCAACCAATCACAATGCCAGGGAGACTGGTGTTGTAACTGTTGCTTTGAGGCAGTGAGTAGTTCCATGCCACCAGAGAAGGGAGCAGAGCTGTTCTGAAGCAGAATGAAGAAGACTTGGGGTAACAGTAGCTTCTGCCACCTTCTACGTCACAGTCACAGTCACAGTCACAACAGGAGATCAGAAAAGAGCAGAATCAGGACTCTAAAAACAGGCAGAAAGGAGCCATTGAGGGATAATATAATGAACAACCGGATCATAATTGTGTCTTAAAGCTCAGCCTGAATGCTATGTGGAGAATTGGTCACCTGCATTGGATTGGAAATAGGAGACCAGGTAATGATCAAAAGCTGACAGGACCAGGCACAGGACCAGGAATCTGCTTCCTTTTCCTGTTTGAATTCTACCCAGAGAAAGTGTTGCCAGTTCACATGGGAAATCTGACACACGAGAAATGCATATGTGACAAATGTATGTGCTGTGGTTGACTAAAATATGGACCCCAGACTTAGCCTTCGTCCATAAATGTTCCACTGAAATCTTTGGTACAAGTGCGCTGCACTTTGATACATGAGACCTTCAGTCCTCAGCCCTGTCTGCCATTTGATATGTGGGTCCTTCCTCACGTGTGAGTCAGGGCCCTGGAAGATGTATAAAGTGCAAATCAGCTCCACTGACCAGGTTAAGAGGGGACTGGAATAGGAGACCGAGAACTCTACTACATGAGGGATTCCCTCTGGATAAATGAAGCAGCCCTGCTCTGCCAAGGTCCTACTCTGGAATTCCAGACTCCTGTCACCAAACTCATCTCTGAAAGAGATGCACAGTATCTTGTTCCCAAGGCAGATTTATTTCTGGGTTTATCCCAGTTGAAACTTGGAACTTGTTTCTATGAAGAGATCTTGCTATCAATATGGTCTCGAACAATGTTGGCATTACTGCCTAAGCTAATGGTCTGTCTCAGCTTCTCTGTTTAAAAATAAATTTGAGCTTTCACAGCTTGATGTATGTATATATATTCTTTAGATGTAGATATATATATATATATTTTTTTTTCTTTTAGTACTATATCAAATGTTGCATATTCCACAATGAAAAATAAACAGAGATTAATATTTTCACATCTCAGTGAATTGTCCAAATTACCTATTTGAAATCTTTGCTTTAAACTATATGGATTAAATAGTTGCTGCAGAATAAATTGGAAATATGTCCCTGTTTTTCTTTACTATTTTCTCGGAGAATGTTTTAAGCTCTAAACAAACATTTTACAAAAATTGGGAATACACATTGATGCAAATGTGAGAACATTCGTGTCTCCCTGCTGCTGAACTGCATCACCCTGAGGCTCTACCAAGCGGTATGAAGCGGAGTTCTGCCCTCTCTCCACTTACCCCAGCCCAGCCTGGCAGGGTGAGGGAGGAGGAGGAGACCTCACCTTGCGCTCTGCGCACTTTATTTAGACTTAGCGTTAACAACATTTGTTTTTGAGTTTCAAACAAACATTGGCAAAACTGTAAAGTTAGGGAAAGTCATTCGGTTTAGTTTATGGGACTGGAGTTTCTTGTTTAACAGCTTTAATAAAGAGGTGTTTATTTATTTGTTTGTTTGTTTTTCATTAAAAAACAGACTAAGAGCCAGGCATGGTGGCGCACGCCTTTAATCCCAGCACCCGGGAGGATGAGGTAGGTGGAACGTTGTGAGTTCGAGGCCCACTTGGGCTACAACGCGAACTCAAGGCCGGCCTGAGCTACATAGTGCGACCCTCCCTCAAAAAACTAGGACCAGGAGTTTGGCTTAGTGGCTTAAGCGCCTGTCTGGCAGGCGTGAGGCTGTGTGAGTTTGATCCCTGGTGCCACAAAAAAAAAATAAGTAAGACACAGGACTGGGTTTCTCCTGTGTTATCATATTTAACTGCCAAATAGGAGTTAGGAAAAAAAAATACTGGGATGAAATAATGCAAAACTCTTCATAGCTCACTTTTTTTTAAATCTCCTTCTAGTTTTCTGTGATATAATTGCTTTGTTTACAAACAGACAAAAAGATTGACCCCAGCATTATTGCTATAGAGCCAGAAAGTTCATCAGCCTGATTTAAGAAGTTTATGTGAATAGGCATCTAGAGGCATTAAACCACACCTTAAAATATTACTGTGTTTTGTATTCTAAACTCCCCAGGTGCCTCTATTATAGGGTAGTTCCTTTAGAAATGGGTCGCCAAAGTATTCCAGGTTCTTCTTGCCTCAAACAAAGAATTGGACCAGACAAGGCAGTAATGGTGCCAAAAACTTTATTTGAGAAGTGTGGGGTAAACAAGTATGGGAGCTACCAGCTCTGCAGAATGAACTTGGGCCAAACAGAGAAAAAGAGGAGTAAAAGGGAAAATAGAAGTACACGCACCCTGAGACACGCGGAAGCGTGGGCACTGGGTGATGCAACAGTCTCATGCCATCTCCTGGGAGCTGGTGAGAAGTTCTACACATGGGTCGTGGCATTGCCCTGCAATCCTGTGATTGACAGATTCTACTCATTTCCCAGCGTATCTCCTATATAACCTTCATCACCAAAATCTCCTAATTCTTGCGGTTTGTGCCTCCTAGGTATACATAACTGACCTTGAGTGTGTATTGCAGTGATTGCTGTTTATGCCTTGTGGGAAGCCACAGAGAGTCGTATCTCTAATATTTGTCTGATAAAAGCCTCACAGAAAGATTTGAACTCCCCATTGTGTGAAAGAAGGGAAAATCACAAAGCCTCTGCCTTCCTTTGCCTCTGTATCGCTTTCTTTTTTCCCCTCTCTAAACCCCAGATCAGTCATGAACATTGTTTTTCTACTGTTGCTGACAAATAATTCAGTTGTGATGGGTCAAGCATAAGAAGACCCTGGTTTTTCTTCAGTGCTGCTACCTTAGAAGAAATGAAATCATCAGTAATGCACATAAAAATTCTCATCTCTCTTGATTCTGAGAAAACCTTGGAAGTGTCTCAGTCCAAAATGAGAAGGAGTGGAGACTAATCAATGAGGAAGTCCTGCTTTGTTTTTCAAGCACAATCTCTCTTGTAGCTCATGTATATGTCTCTGCTTTCTCTAAAACACAACTGACCTTTCTGTCCTTATTTGCTTTAGGCCGGTAGCTTATCCTCACCCCCTTTAATTGACTGCTGTAATTTTAATATAAGTGACCCTTTCTGGCAGATAGAAGGTTCAATAATTTTATGATCTAATCCCAGAGGCAGCAGTTGTTCTAGTTTGACAACTACTTTTGGGTTTTTCCTTAATTTTGTGTGTGTGTGTGTGTGTGTGTGGCACCAGAGATCAAACTCATAACCTCCTGCCCACCAGACAGGCACTTAACCCACTGAACCAGACTCCCAGCCCCATAAAAATATTTTTGAACTTTGAGATAAGTGAGGAGTAGAGGTTGTAGATAATTGCTGTTCATAGAACATAACCTGTTTGTTTCCCCACTGAATATACAATTAAAATACCTAAGTTATGTTAAAATGCCTTTGAGCTGTGAAACCTTAAGCTTTAAGCATAATGGCCAAATATGTGCTCATTAAAAAAAAAAAAAGAGAGAGAGAGAAATAGATGGCCAAAAATGTACTCATAGAAAGGAGAAATAAAATGTTCACATTTGTGCCTTACTGATTTCAGTAGTATATTTATACCAATTAAATATTTAACTTAAATATAAACCAAATTTTGTGGTTACTTATTAAGAAGTAAGATACTCAGTAAATTATATGCCCCCAAAGATATATCCCCTGAAGGCATATACATTTCTGAGTTTTCTTTAAATGGGCAAGTTCAACCAATTATCAAGTGTTTAATGAATACCCAGAGGGCTTGTAGTATATCAAGAACCTCATTTACCACTTCACTTCTCAGTTTTTTTTTTTCTTTTGAGGTTTCGTTTTTTGGTTTTTTTTTTTTTTTTTTTTTTTTTTTTTTTTTTTTTTTTTTTTTTTTTTTTTTTTTTTTTTTTTTTTTTTTTTTTTTTTTTTTTTTTTTTTTTTTTTTTTTTTTTTTTTTTTTTTTTTTTTTTTTTTTCCTAAATAGGGTCTCTCTATGCTGATGAGGCTGGCCTTGTACTCACTATGTAGCCTAGGCTGGGCTCAAACTTGCAGCAGTCCTCCTGCCTCAGCCTCCTGAGTGCTGGGTGTATGCCACTATGCCCGGCTTGTTCCCCACTCCCTCGTTTTAAGAATTTGTTAGAGTGATTCCAACTGAGATTCATAGTCTGATTTATTTTCTCTTAATATACATATGGCAATTTTTATTCTTTTCGGAAACAAGAATTAGCTTCATATGATTTCACTTGAGGAGCTAAAGATTGGGACTATGAGGGGAGTGGTCCCTGGGAATTGACTGCAACACACTTTTGGCCCAGTCTTCCAACATAACCACCAGCCTGTACCCTCAGCTCAGCTCAGAAGAAGCTCTGGTTTTCTTCTTGAGTGCTCACCTCGGTTTTCATCTGGTCTCTCCTAAGCTCCTTGGTTAGCTTAATATTTTGTTGCTCGTCCTTGGAAATGCTCACTTGTAATACTTATAGATGATGATGCTAACGGTGAGCACAGACATTACGGGCATCAACTTCAGAACTTTATAGTTCATTAACTTAATGAATCCTCAGCACCCCTAGACATAATTATCCCCATTTATCAGATGAGGAAAAAAGGATGAAGAATGAAGTGACATGTTCAAAGTCAGCAACGCTGTGATACAACTGAGATGTAAACAGGAGAAACTGGTTCCTACTACACTGCCTTTTCCTTGGCCCAGAAAACCTGTCTGCCATGAGCATTTCTAGAAATCACTGAAATTTGCATTCCAGATTATCGTGTCTGATTGAGTATTTTGGGGCACTCAATCTGAAGCAGTGCAGAGAAAATGAGAGCAAGAGATAAAGATTAGAGAGGCCTTTAATGTGGTGGGCATGTTGATAGGGGTACAGCAGCTCTCAGTGAGAACAAAGAAGTGTAGTTACCTTTATCAGTTCTGGCAGGGGGAGGAGTTTGGGAGGTGGGCAAAATGACATATTAACTGCTGATTTGAAGGAGCATCTGCCTGTGTAAAACAGGAGACAAAGATTTACTGGGGGCTGGGGGCGGAGGCTTAGGTGGTTGTGGAGTCTTGGGATTGGAGAGGGCTCAGCATACACATTCAAAAAGGGAGCGGGAAGTTTATCTCTGGAATGAGAAGGAGAACACAGAGGTTACTCTTGGAGAGCTAAGTTGCTTCTCTGGGTCTGGTACCAAATTAGCCAGATGTCATGTTACAGATAGCTAAGTCCCAGACTAGCAGAACCCATCAGTGTCTACCATGATGTGTACAGCGATGTCACGTCAAATTTAGGATCAAGTACTGCGTACATCATCTCTGAGCTGCCACCTTGTCCCTTCGCAGAAGCACAGCTCATTTGTATGGATCCTGGAGGCCTGAAAGGGGAATTTTGTAGCCAGCATCTTAAACCGTCATGTGCTTTACACCATGGGAGACTCAACTGCTTGTCCTGAACAAGAGGAAAGCCAGCATACTTAGGTTAGGAAACTAAAAAAATGATAGTGGGACTGTCACTAATGGTGCTCTGGTCTTCTGGAGTCCCAAAGGTCAGGCAGACCCTGATAGAATCTTACTGCTCCCACAGGCTGGTGAAGTAGGTAGTGTGGATGTATGTTCAGGCTCTAGTCCTTTATGCTTCTGTGGAGTCCAAGCTTCAGAGCTGGACAGCACGTGGAAGTGAAGGGATGCCCCTCACAGTGCTGGTGTTTCCTGGAGGAATGTAGGTGATGAGAGTCTTTTTCTCACTGGGGTCTCTGCAGTGGGAGGGATATGCAGGCAAGGAGGCTCCTTTCCACCTGAAGGGAGGAGGTGCTTCTCCAGGTGCTAACTTGCCTTGTGCTAATCCATCATGCACAGCATGTGGCCTGAGAGAGAGAGAGAGAGAGAGAGAGAAAGACAGAGCCTGTAAATACAAGTGGACCTTTAATTCTCAAGTTCTAAATTCCATTTAGATGCACATTTTTCTTTGAATATCACTTACTCTTTTTCTGTTACCTGGTCTGAAAAAAGTAAGTCATTTGCATGGGTAAATCAGCTTTAAAATTTATATAGGAATTCCTTTTAGGAAGTAATAGGGTATGTGTGTATATTTGGTTATTGGAACATAAGAACCCAAAATGTAAGGTAGAAAAAAGGACGAAGAATTTTGTGTTGTTCTGTGAATAGTTTTTTTTTTTAAAGTAGAACCCATTTGCAGGTCATCCGACACCTTTCGTGCTGGAAGCAGTTATCTCAGCCCTGAACAATTCCAGAACACCCATGGGACACAGCTGAGGAGGAGCCGAGCTTAGAGGAAGGGAGCACTATCTGAGTGCCCTCGGCAGTGGTCCACACATCGAGGTTACCCTTGGCTTAAAAATCCAGACTGTTTGGATCAAGCCTTGGTTCTATTTTGGCACACGTACGTTTGGGCTAAATTGCTAGAACCTAAGAGTTTGTCATTCAGGGAGGAACCTGCAACTGCTTTCAGCGGCTTCTGTTTTATTTGTAGCCTACGTTTCTGCAATCCATGAAGAAGTAGTGTTGTGTACAGGCTGGGTGGGGCACAGTGTTTCCTTGAGGAAGCTGGTAGGAGGAAGAGTCCCATTTTAACTCTAGTTGTTTTCTATTTATAATACTTGGTATGGTTTGTTTTCCTTGTTAGCCTTTTTGAAGGAAAACTGAAAACTATGGTTAGAGCTAGAGATCTTTTCTTGAGGGATTTTGGCTTTGTTTGAAGCCTGCCTGGGGGACCTGCCCTGGCACCCTGAAATGTAACAGTCTTACTCTTCTAATCCAATGCAGAGTCACTGCTCCCAGGCACATTTCACAAAGGAAAAACGGGTAAGCAGAATTGTATGTTGTTATTGAAATGCTGCTCTCAAAGCCTTCCTCTTCTTGGCAGGATAATACTTGACTTTATTCAAATACATGTATTTATATGAGGTTTCAGACCTAGTGTAATGAAAATCAATCAAGAATTCATCTAATGTTTGCTGAATGTTGAAAGTGATGATGGATCAAAGCAGCAGCTTTATTTTTAGAGCTGTTTTAGATATTATGACCACATATTGTATAATAGATTTTCTTTATGCATTTAAATGTCTTTTCTTAATGATTAGGCAGTTTCATTTTCATGAACTATCACAGAGTTTATGAAAGTAAGCAGGCACCACTAAATTCAGTTAGTTAACAAATACTGAGTACCCTTATTTCCTTTAGGTGCTGGCCAGGATGAGTGTTTGAAGTCTGTTAATATAAGAACTCAGAACATGTCCCTCTACTCTTAGTGGTAGAGAGTGACAGAACTTATTCTCTTGCACATATGCTTGTCTCTGCGGATATTTTTCTGTTAAGAGAGCAGAGGATGAGCAGATCAGCAGAATTAGTTCTGACAGAGTCATCCCAGGCCATCTGTTAGACTGACAAAGTTTCATAGCAGTTAGGGTTGAATATTATTCGTAATCTGGGATTTGGGGCAGCCAGACATATCTTAGGTGACGTCAGGTGAATTTGGATCTAATTCTCAAGGAAATGTTGATGTTTGTAATGAATGTTTAAGCCTTTTTCTCCCAAAGTGGCAGATGTGCTGCTGACATCTGGCTGCAGTCAGGGCTGAAGGAGATGGAAGAGAGGGAGGAGGGAGAACGCACATCTGTATCTTAGCTAGCATCATCTTACAGCTATAAACCACAGAGCAATGGCTGTTTTTGTTAGCAGATTGACATCCCTCATCTCAATCACGAGATTTCTCTTGGAATGATAAGGACTTAAGACACCTGGGTTTTGAGAATCTGTCAGGTTCGGGGAACTTGATTGGGCTGATATTCATGTTTGAAGCAGGCAGCATGATTTCCTTGATCCCTTTTTCTCAAATTCACAATTTCAAGTGCATCCCAGACTGAGACATTCAGAGTAGCTTTGGGGCATAAATTTATTATCTAAGATATTTATAGGAAAACATCAAACCTTTCTAGTAACTTTTTCCCCCTAAATAGGGTGTTTTCAGCTTTTGCAGCTCATGTGAGAGTCCACACATTTACAAATACAACTTGCCGTGTAAATAAATACCCTGTCTGATTCCCAAACAGTTTGTTTCAAAGGAGCTTGTTTCCTTTGCTGTGGTGCCCTCAGGTCCCGTCGAGGAGCCTGTGCCACTTACTTGTGCTCTTGCCTAGTGTTATATCACTCATATTAGTGATGACCAGGTTCACAGAGCATGTACTATGTGCTGGTTGCTTTGCTAGAAGTTTTACCTGTCTCACCTCATTTAATCCCCTGGACCAACTTCTGTGTAGGCAAAGAGATGGATTTATCACTGTGCAACTGAGGAAGCTCTGTCTCAAGACTCCTCACTGGAACGGACACTTCTCAAGTTCAGAACGGGGTCTCACTGTGGGTTCACACAGCCTAATTCTGCACATAAACACCCTCCCTATAGATGCCAGCTCCTCCGATGCTGAAGTGATCTCTACTGGTTAAGCAGATTGAAGTTAAAGCAGTCCCAGATCCCCCAGTGAGTGGTGGAGCCCAACTTTAAGCCCAGGCCTTTCAAGCATTCATTATGTGACTAAAGAGTCTAGAATGTTTTTGTAAAATTGTATGAAAATTTTGCCTCATGGAAATATAACATTCCTTAATCTTAGTTTGCAATTCTGTATTCTTAAGTGTTTCAGTAAGTCCTTTCAAGTGTCTTTCTTAGATTAAAGGTGTTTTTTGAAGTGTGATATGCTGAATACATGTACACATGATTATGTGTGAATCTCAGTTTAAATCCTAATATAAATACCTTCCAAGCGAACTGATAGATTCTCAGGTATTGCCTGTTTGAAGCTTTATAGTTGTGTGAATCCATAACAGGGAGACAAAGGGGATGTTTGAAAATATCCAAAAGCTGAGAGTTGTGAGTGAGAGGTTGGCCATGTTGACTTATATGGCCTGCTGCTATTGAATGCTGTGTTTAGACATCTGGTTCTGAAAGATGACTGCCTGACCCCTGTCATCCCGGATTGGAGGATGGGGTGAGGCATACAGCATTAAGTGGGTTAAGCAGAAGCCATTAATGCGATCTGTAAAACATTCTGGTTACATTGTTCCCTACTCCAGTGTTCATTGGTGTAGCTTTCCTGCTTCTTAGGTCTTTCTTCTCTGAAGGTTAGACAAGTCATTGTAAGTGCTGTTTTATTTTTGCTTGTTAGAATTTTCTGTAAGGTGAAAGCTAGCTAATCATGTAAAATTTTTGTGCTTGGACTGGTAATAAGCTATCTCAATAATTATATTTTGTAGTTTATGAATCTACACTCTACAGTGACTATAAAACCAGAGGGTTGTTTAAATTCAAAATTACGTAAGTTTGGTAGACTTTACCTTAGTGTCAGTTAATAAATTGTTGCCTATAATAAAAACCAAATATTAGCGAAATAGCCTTGAAAGAAAGGACAGCTTACAAAACTCACTAAGCTTCAATAAAACCACGATATTCTTTATTGTCTTAAAGTTCAATACACATTTTCTCGCATACATATTGGCAAATTAGTAATCATGATTCTTTTTCTTGTAACTTTCATAGCTGCCAAGAAAATTTGTCAGCATTTCTTCTCTATGAGGAAGAAATGTTTAGAGATGAAAGGGAAGAAGATAGATTAATGAGAAATTTCATTAGCATATTAGGCTGTGGGAACAAAGTGAACATGGGAGACAGCCAGGACTAATCACCCATTTGCTGTAGACGCATCAACTTGTAAGTTGGGATCTGGCTAAATAACAGGCCTCCTTCTTTTTAAGTAAACCTGTTAAGAACACCTAAATTTACCAGACAAGTAACAGGACACTTGGTTTTGTTTGTTTTTTCATTCTTCTCTGTATTTTCTGTCAGTATCTATAAATTTTGTAAAATCCTCAGTTTCAATGCATGTATTGTTACCGTATCTGCCCCCCCCATTGCCTTCCTTTACATTCCTTTCTTCCTCCCCCTTATTCTCTGTCTCTTGTCTAATAATAGCCTCTCTTCTACTTTCATGTCTTTTTAGATTCCATATATTAGAGAGAACATGTGATTCTTGTGTTTCTGAGTTTGGCTTGTTTTGCTTAACACGATGATCCCCATTTCCATCCATTTTCTCGCAAATGGATAATACTTGTGTGTGTGTGTGTGTGTGTGTGTGTGTGTGTGTGTGTGTGTGTTCTTTATTCATCTGTTGATGGGCACCAAGGCTGGTGCCATATCTTGGCTGGTATGAGCTGTACTGCTTAATAAACATGGATATGCAAGGATAGGCCATTGCTTTTTAAAGGATTTACATACTCAGAAAAATTTTTTAGATGAGAGCATATTTACTGTGTAGAATACAGTATAAGCTGAGCTTCTCAATTAATTCAGAAGTATGACATCAGTGAATTTCTGAAACTGCGAAATTCTTAATGAGGAAAGGGAGAGACTTGCAGGGATTGAGAAGCATTGAAATAAGGAAATGTTTCAAGACCTTCATATCCGATTGGAAAAAGAAAACTTACTGTCTGTAGTTCTCACTGACAATTGAGGGTCAAGCTCTTGAGGCTTTTTTCATCCCAAGGAAACATTTCTCAAATTAGATAAGAGTTTTGGAGAACAGGATTTGTTTTTCAGAATGAGGGCTTAAAAAAAATTGACTCTAATATATAAACTCTGCAATCCAGGGAATTCCTGTTATTGGGGAAGTGTTGGTTGCTTGGGCTCATCTCTTTCCAATCAGAAAGTCCTTGCATGGTGTGGAGTATCTAATGAGAATGGAGACTGTGGTCTGTCTGTAGTCCTCTCTAGTAAGGTTGCTCAGCTGTTTGAAGAGAAATTCAATGGAATGCAGTTTTTGTTTCAGAGAAATCACCGTCTGTGGTAATGCAGTCACACCACTGGATACATGTAATTGTGACAGAATTTGAAAACAGTTTCTCTCCTCATTGTACCATATTAATGGTACGACCTAGGTATTCACCTTAATATTCACAAATTAGCACACTGAATTGTAACTTCCAAAGAAAAAGAGCAAACCTTTTCCCAAATCAGGCTATGTCGACATGTTCTTTCTGTTTTGGATGAATTAGATCTTTAATTCTTATTAAATCAGAAGTATAACATTGCTGAATGGAAAAACTGGTCTAAATATTTTCTTTCTTAAAGGAAGAAATGTCAAGGTCCTATAGCTGTCAGCTTGTGCTAGGAGGAATGATATAGCGGAATTTGATTGGGACACTCTTATTAACATTTGTAGTATCACATTGATTAGCTTCTGAAAATACAATACTGCTCTTGTTTATGTATGAGATGTGAGTCTTCCCACTGTGTCATCTAAAATTGTACTACCTGAGAGTCATATTTCAAGGACATTGATGTTTTAACTCTCTTATGAGAATCTTCAAATTGAATTTTTAATGAAAGGTATTTTTAACTGATGAAAGCAAGATTTAAAATCCGGTAACAGTTAAATAACCCATCACTGCCCTAATTTAGTAAGAGAAAGGATTAGGCAATTCAACTATAAAGTGACCATTTTTAGAATTCACCATTTAACATCTTGATTGAAGATGGAGAATTATTGAAGTGGCATGAAGACTTCAATTTGCTTTAACCCTTTGGCTACACCTTAGCTGGGGGAAGAATTCAGTGGAACAGAAATGTTGCCTATACAGTAATTGCAGAATAGTTGTCTAGGCTGCTACTCAGATCTGCCTAAAGTACAGCATTCAGGCCTGAGTAGATAGTAATAACAAGGTAGTTTTTGCTAATCAGTGTGAAGATTATTTTTGTTGACTTGAGAATTTATCTCTTTTCTTTTTCCAAGCCAGTGCCTTAATTTGTGTGTTAATTAAAATCACTATGGTTATACATTAGGTGTTTAGAAAAATAATTACAGTTTATGATTAAGGTCATCATTAAGTATTTACTTACAGGATGTTTGTCTTTACGGGTCTTAAAAGAATACACAGTATTTTCTTTTCGGTTTCAGTGTTGTTGCCAGGAGGCTGCTATCTTTTTGTCTATCCTCCCGCCGCACTGGCTGCCCTTTCTTGAGCTCTAACTGGTTTCTCAGTCCTTCTCTAGGCATTGCATGTCAGGGCACCCCCCTACCAATTCAGCCTCCTGGCTGTGGAAACCATGTGAACATTGGCTTCTAAATTCATATTACCAGCCTTTGCATTCCTTCTAATTCAGCATTCACATTCATCTGCCTTGTCATTGTCTTTCAGGGATGGCTAATAGATACCTCAAACTAAACTTCTAGAGCCAAACTATGAACTCAGTTTTCATGTGGCAACTTCATCCTTCTATTTGCTCAGACCAAAAAATAGTCAAGTTCAGTCCAGTTTAGTTTTGTCTAGTCCTGTCCTGTCCTATCCTGTCCTGTCCTGTTACCCAGGCTGAGCTGCCAGGCTCAGTTTCCCAGAGTGCTATGACCACCACACCCAACTAAAATGAAAAAAAAAAAAATTTTTTTTTTTTTTCCCAGTGCTGGGGATAAAACCCGGGGGCTCACATATGGTAGGAAAGCTCACTACCACTGAGCTACATCCCAAGCTCCTTTTTCTTGATTCTTGCTTTTCATTCTCACACAAAGTCATATTCTCTCTATTCTGGAAACTGGAGTCAGACTTCTAGTCCTCACACCTACACCTGTTTTTGTTTGTTTTTGAAAATGGGCTCTGGGCATCCACCTCCGATGCCTCTTTTCAACACAGCAGCCCAGTGAAGCTTTTAAAGTATTAGTCAGTTCAAGTTGTTTTTTGCTATAAACCCTCCTTCTCTCACACATAAGTCTCCAAATCCTAGAAGAGAACCATGTGTCCATAATCTGAACCCCAACCTCCTGTCACACAGTTCCTCCCTTGGTCTCGCTGCCAGACGCATGGGTCACCTTGCTTTTCCCTAGGGCAGCGGCAGTGTCTTCCTCAGGGCTCCACTTTCCCCAAACATCCACGTGGCTGCTTCTCACTTCCTATGGGTCCCTGCTCAAGTGTCATCTTACCATGAGGGCTTTACACCCATCTGTAAAAGCAGCAAGGTTCTCCTCATCCCTCTGTTCATTTCTTGCATTTCCCCTGTGCTATCTTGGGGGGAGGTCTGTGTGTTTGTATGTATGCATAAAATATTTTTGTATTTTTCAGTAGCTAAAGTAGAAGTTACATAAGGGCAGGAACTTGTTTTGGCAGACAGAATATGCTGAGTACATAGTAGATTCTCAATAAATATGTAACTGAATAAATGGACTTTAGATCCTTTTTCTGTGAGTTACTAAAATGTTATTTTATATTATTTTTGATAGTTAACATTGTTTCTAGGTAATTTTCTACATCCTCTTGGGTAATTTCATTGTAATTTCTCTCAAAAAGACTTTGCTGTGCATGTCATATAGTATTTTGAAAAAAAAAAGTTCAGAAAAGGTGCAGACAATATAATGA
Organism: Dasyprocta punctata; assembly: GCA_004363535.1. NCBI lineage: Eukaryota > Metazoa > Chordata > Mammalia > Rodentia > Dasyproctidae > Dasyprocta > Dasyprocta punctata. Next base: position 23,187 of record RJWM01010165.1, read on the forward strand.
CCATCTGTATACCTTTCACTGATTCTAATACCTTTGCACATCTGTTTTATCTCTCTGTATCTATCTTTCTAAAAAAATGTTTTCTAATTTTTTTTTTTTTTTTTTTGGTGGCAGTGGTGGTGCTGGGTATTGAACCTAGTGCCTCATATGTGCTAGCTAGGAAAGCACACTGCCACTGAGCCACCTTCCCAGTTCTTTCTGGACAATCGAATTAGTTGTAGATCTAATGACCTTTTTAAATACTTCTAAATAATTCAGAGTATATTATTTAAAAACAAGAATCTCCTTCTTCATGTCTGTGACACAAGTATTATTTTTATAAAATGCAAGATTAGTACAGTATTACTACCTACTACAAAACCCACATTGAGATTTTCTGAGTTGAACCCATAATATCCTTTGTAACTGTTATTTAAATTCTAAGAACCCCTCAAGTTGTATAATTGTGTCTAATTGCCATGCCTTTTTTGTCTCCTTTAATCTAAAATGTAGTTCCCAAGCTTTTACTGGTCTTTCGTGAGTTATTATTTTGAAAAATTCATGCTACATATCTGGCAGGATGTCCTTCAATTTGGCAACATGAATTTAATCATAAGAAAATTTTTGGCAGTACTGTAACACAGGTGATATAGTACTGTGTGGTCAGCTGTCATGTCAGGAGGCACATGGAGGTCTCATGATTCCGGATGCTAATTTGGATCAAAGGCTAAGATTATGTCCACCAAACTTTGCAATTGGAAAGATATGTTATTTCCTTGTGAAATAGATATTCATCCTCTTTCCTAGCCACCTTTCTGCTCAGTGACCTTGATGTTGGTCAATGACTTCTGCCTGAATCAATTACTATAGTGATTGTAAAAATGATAGTTTTCTTTTTTCCATCACTTTATTATTTGACATTTTTCTGTAAAAAGCCTTTTCATCTCTTGCCCTATTTCTACTTCTAAAAGTCTTTTTTCTACCATCAGATAAATTGATGGATTTTTTTTATATTCAGTATGTTATAATCCATTTCTGTGATTCATTTTGATGCTTGAAATCCCAAGTTTGGCCAAGGGAAATTCTGTATCATAGTTTAATGGAAAAAATAATTGAGACATCTTTTCTTTGATATGGTCAGGCATTTGAGGAGATTACAGGGTCCCCTGATAATTGTGTAACATTGAAGGGAACAGATAGGATAATTGGGTCTTCCTAAGGGAAAGGCAGGGGGCTCAGGTGTGCCACGGTGGACAGCCCTGTCCTGCTGACTTCCTGCCAGCTGTGGGATGAATGCCTTACGGGTTGAGGCCAGTGTGAGATTAGATCCCATCTGTCCTTGCATCATTCTTATCCTGGGTTGCACAATTTGGCAAGGTCTGGGAAGATACAGGTTTGTCACTTCAGGAGCCCCAAAAGCAACTCCACTGAGAAAGACTTTGTGGCTTTTTAAAAAAAAATTCTTTCACGCGGTTTCTCAATCAGTTTCTAGATCTATAGAATCAGACTTTGATTGGTCCCTGTACCTGTTAAGAATGTTGAAGTTTTCCTGAGGTAATCTTAATGTCCTAAGTTGGAAAACAGATTTGTTCATTGAACAGTGCTTCAATAGACACATTCTCCCAGCTGTATTTAATTTCAGCAAGACTTGCTTGGCCTGAGAGTGTAACCTGTGGTTTCTGTTCTTTTTTTTTTTTTTTTTTTTGGTACTGGGAATCAGTGCTTGCCAGGCAGGTGCTATTAACCTGTGGTTTCATTGTAGGTGGCTTGGGCTCTGTTCTGTGGTGCTTGATACCTGTTTTTTGTTTGTGTTTTTGTTTTCTTCTGTAGACTAGACCTGGAGGATGTGGTATCCCAGGAGTGAAAAATCAGGCTCACAGCCAATGAGCAGTCTTCCTTATAGATTCTCCGTACCATAAAATTGTCATGACAGGTGTCAAAAAGGGGATGAGTAATGGAAAATAATCATATAGGGGAAATAAGACTGCCTTTTCCTTGGCTTTTGTGATAGGAATTGGAATGTGTTGGACATCTACCTCCTACTTTATAGACAAGCTAGTTATGCAGAAGTAGTGTAACATTTGGATCCTACCCATGAATATTGTATAAGCTATTCCAGGATTGTTTCTTCTAGATATGATTGAATCTGTCTGCAAAAAGGTTTGGCCATTGTTTAATGATTTAAAAAAAAAAATGGAGGAGATGCTACTCCACAGACCATATTTACTCAAAGTACAAAGATTAGTTGCATGAATAAATAAATCTCATAGCTGTAGGACCGAACAAGTTAAATTTGGAAACTGTGGAGATAGTTTGAATTGCCCTAAGGTACAGTTTACTTCAGGAATGAAATATTTAAATAATGAATGTGTCGTATTTTGGTGAAGTTTCATGCTTCTATTTTCTCTAAAGTTTTGGCACTCCTTGGTGCTTACAGTATCTAACACCGGGTTATTTGCCACAGTGGAGCTTGGTTACATTTTCTGGTATGCTGGATATCATATGACATTTATTTATAGAAGATGTTATTGGGGTACCATAGAAGAGATAAGGAAATACACAGAAATGATTATAAAGGACTAAAATATGCCTAGAGAAATATTATGGACCATTTTTGTTAATTCAAACTTTTATAATGTAATGCTAAAATAAACTCACTTAATTGGTCCCATTTAGAAATAGGTTGTCGTACCACTTTAGATGAGAAAGAAAAAGGAAAACAGACTGGATATTTTTGCCATTGGTAACTGCATTGCTTATCCTCAGCAAATAACAAGATGTAAATTCTTAAATAATTTTCTTACAGCATATCAGGCATAATTGTCTCCATTTGCAGATGTAAAAACTGCTATTAAGATAATTAAAATAACCAAGTTGAAGTCACTCAGCTGGTTAATAGCAGAGACAGACTTTGAACTCAGGTCTACCTGAGGATAAGACATCTTTAATACGACTTTCCTCTTGAGGGCAAATAATATTTACAAAGGAAAATATTATAAAATTAGAATTTAAGAAATTAAAGTTACCCATAATTTCCTATCCCAGAGAGAAGCCCTTTTAACATTTTAGGGGCTATTGTACATTACTGGTTTTAGAAAGTGTTCCACTAGCTTAATTTAATGCCAATGAAAAGCGCATGGAAATTATTTAAATTATAATATCTTTTCTTTCAGAATGGTAGTTTAATAATCCCAGATCCTTGACCTAAATCATTAGTTACTTGCAAATGTTGTAGCATGTATACACACACACACACACACACACACACACACACACACACAGTTTAATTTGAAAATGAACACTTTGGTTCGAAAACCTGGCTTTGTTCTATGCCTGGGTGCCAGAACATCTCAAAGCCTTTCGTGTCTCATTCCTGTGCAGATACATTTGTGGATTACCTGTTGCTTGCAAACTAAAATTTGAGTATATCCTACTTTTCTTCACTGTAACTTGCCTTTCCAGTTACATTGGTCTCTTGTGAGGGACTCAAAGGTATTGCTTTTGGGCCTGTCCTAGCCTTCCTGTTCTCCATTAAGTATCTCAATAAACTAGTTTCTCTTTCTGGAAGGTTTTTTGTTAGCACAGATTTTACTGCCTTTCAGCTTACTCTCCCTAACCTCGGTTTCTTCATCTCTAGCCTTAAGGCATTAGATAGAATCACCTAATACTCTTTTTAGCTCTGACATTCTGTGATTTTCACTGCTTCCTGGAGAGCATATGTCTGCGACTATTCAGCATCTGTCCATGAACTAGGAGCAGAGGAAGTGCCTGGAATAGTTTCCCTGGCTTATGCTTCTCATCCTCACGTTGTAATTGTGTGAGAAGATGAAGAAGATAAAGGGCTTTCTGGAGTCAGAGTCAAGAAGTACTCTTTAAAGTGCAGGGTTTGAGTGTTTAAGGGAAGTCACTGGGAGAATCTTGCCAAATTCCATCAAAGCTCAGTGAGGGTCTGGAGATAACTGTTGAGTGTCAAAGAAAGGTCAGTAGGTGTGTGGTGGGAGAAGTGAAGAGGTCGAATAAGGGAATCTTGGTACTGAACTCTTATAGGTAGAGCAATTCTAAATGGTGGTAGACTCTAAATGGTGAGTGCCTGGGGTAGGCTGGAGCTGAGAGCTGTAGATTGGTGGTGGCCAGAACACTTCAGCCATGGTTTCAGAAGAAAATTCATTAACTATATTGTATTAGTTCACTGAATATAAGTGAGAACACATATGATACAGTGCCGTGCCTGGATTCAAGTCGGAAGTCATACAGTAACCAGCTTTGTGACAGTGACATCTTTAAATGTGGAAATATCAATCTCAGAGGACATCACCAAATAAGGAAATGCATGTGAAGGTTTAGGGAGTTGGTAAGGTATTATGCAAGCGTATCAGTTGTTTAACCTTCCTCTACCTGGCCTCCTCCTCCAGACTCTTTTGTTGTGCAGATTGAGTATCTGTTTCTGAGCATAGCACATACCATGGTCTGTATTGTCTTTTATTCATTTTCCAGCTTGTGTATCTTCTACAACTGACACTTGGACAGAAACTTTTCCTAAGAAATTACTTAGATACTCCCTGGTTGGTTTTGTTTCTGTAAAGGGAAGTGTGAAATTGCACTTACTTCACTGCATCTGTAAAAGCTTTGATATTTATAGCAATTACACATAGACAGTATTTGTACTTTAGGAAAATCTTTTGTGTGACCTTTCGGATGAGGTTTCTGCTGTTTACTCCCCTTTGAAGAGCTGCGGTTTGGATTAATGGTGATATGATTGGAATTTACACAGAAGAAAACATAATGTTTACAGAGTCTGGGAGCTTTTAGAGGCAGTGATCCTCCCATAGTAATGTGAAAACATTCAGTGATTATGTCACCATTAGAAGATGATTAAAGATCTGGATTGTTCTTTTGAAGAAAACAGGAGTTTTCAGTTTCAGGCCTAACTCAAGATTTCGAGTAAGGACAAATAGTTCTTATACATTTACTATATGCATAAACTATGTAACGATACCTGTTTTGAGATTTAGGATGACTATCACTTGTGATACTGCTTTTTAAAGTCTAAAACTGTGTCTTTCAAATACTAAGTCATTAGGCAGTATTGCTGGTGTTGCAGTAAAGCAAGTATGTTGTGGATCAGTGAGGAAGGGCTCAGGAATCCCTGACCTAGAAACATCGAGAGAAGACCAGTATGTCAGACAGAAGAATTGGGGAGAATGTCAGTTTTCAGGCTAGATGTAATTGTGAATGAAATACTTGTTGATGAATGTCAGTCTATAGCCAGCTAATAGAAACTAATCTATGAACACATGAAACATGACTTTCTCTCCCCTGTGTCTCCCTTCCCCAACAAACTTACTATATTTTATTCTTGGTGGCTCTGCGATTCTGTGACCTGGACTAGACACCTTGACCCCACCTTCTTCCTTGCCCTTTATTGAAGTATTTTAAATTTCTGCATTAAAAGGAAAAATCTTAATAAATTCTTCTTTCTATTCCTTCTCCCATTCCCAGGGTAGGAGATGGCTTGCTGCAAAAGAAGATTGACAAATATAAACATTGCTAAAAGAAGTGAGAAAAACATAAATAAATTGAAAGAACTTCCATGTTCATGGGTCAGAAAACTCAGTAGTACTATGATATAAATTCTTCCAATTTACAGATTTAATAAAAGTCTCAGTAGGCATTTTTTTTTGAAATTAGCACTAGTTAATATGTTGCATATAGTTATGTTCAAAGTAGTTGTTCAGATTACAAGATTTAAGCATGATCAGTCGGCGTTTTTATAGACGTTGAGAAACTGATTCTGAAATTATGTGAAAGCACTAAGGTCTTAAACTAGCCAAAATGACTAACAAAAAGAATAAATTTGGAAGATGTATCATACCTAATTTTAAGACATTATAAAATTGCAGTCATCAAAGGAGTGTGATATTGATATAGGGATGATATCAGAACCTCCAAATATGATATAAAGAAAATATTATAACTCACAACCTGTTGGATGTCTGATACACCGTGTTTGTGTTCTCTAAAATCAAAGAATGACTTCTAGGGACAGCAGAGGTTAAAAGTAGGAGATACTTATTGAGGGATAGCAAGCTCCTGCCAGAGAAGCAGAAGGAGACCTCCAGAAAGTGAGTTGCCCAAGGACCCCACTTCTTAGGGGAAGTTTTACAGAATGCAACCTCGTGGGCACAATGTGGGCTACAACTATGATCAACCAGTAAGATAGTATAATCAGTATAGCTGCTTAGGTAATATTGACCCAGTGGGGAAGCAAATCATGTAGTGAGCAGGCATGGAAGCAACAAAGAACTTCTGAGGTTACTGGTGGATTGAGGAGAGGATTCATTCCTTGGGAAGTATTTGGTACTGGTCCTTTTGTTGTTATCTTGAGGTTTGACCTCCAACTGGTGTAGTGTGTTTCATCTTTTGTTTTGATTTTCTGGAGAGCCCAGCCCTAGCTGACTGACTATAATATTTCTACCTAACTTAGCTGTCTATAATATGGTTAGCATTAAGGTAGATAAACAGATTCATAGAACAAAGAAGAGAGTTCAGAAGTAGACCTGCACAATTCATTTTTACTAAGGTGCCATGCCAATTTAATAAACAATAATCTTTTCAATAAATGATATAAAACAATTACAAAAGAAAAAAAAACCCAAAACCCTCATTCTTACTTCACACATTTGGAAAAATGAAGTGGGGCATATAAATGTAAGAGCTAATTTTCAAGAAAGAACGCTATATTTTACCTTGGTTTGAATTTCTAACATTTCTTAAATATAATGAATTGAGCTTTTTAAAAATGGAAACTTTTGCTTTTCAAAAGATACTGTTAAAATAATAAAAAGGCAAATCACTGGGAGAAAATTATTGTAAAACGTGTCTGACAAAGGACTTGTGTGTGGGGTGCATGAAGAACTCATACAACTTAGTAATAAAAATACAAAACGGGGCTTGAATGTAGCTCAGCGGTAGAGTGCTTGCTGAGTGTGTATGAAATCCTGAGTTCAATCCCCAGTACTGCCAAAACAAAACAAGCCTTTTAATGAGTATGCAAAAGATTTGAACAAACATTTTACCAATGAAGATAGCAAATAGATAAAGAAGATGCATGACATTTTTTTAGACATCGGCTCAATGTAAGTAATCCTGCAATGGATATGACTACATACCCACTACAAAGAGGAAGATCAAAGACTGAATATAACGGAGATTGTTGTCTATTTGAAGCAACAGTTGATATACTGCTGGTACATCCACTCTTAAAAAGTTAGGTAGTTTCTTCACAAGTTAGACATACATAAGTAATCCTGCAATGGATATGACTACATACCCACTACAAAGAGGAAGATCAAAGACTGAATATAACAGAGATTGGTGTCTATTTGAAGCAACAGTTGATATACTGCTGGTACATCCACTCTTAAAAAGTTAGGTAGTTTCTTCACAAGTTAGACATACATCTGTTGTATCACCTGGCCATTCCAGTGCTATACAGGAATGCTCACAGCAGTTTCATTTGCAGTAGCTAAAAACTAAAAACATGTACATTAGCAATTGAGTAGATAAACTGGTATACCCATATGAAAAAACAATACTGCTCAGTTAAAAAAGAAATGAACTGTTGATACATGCAAAAGACATGAATGACTATCAGAATAATTAGGTAGAGCAAAAAAGCTGGACAAAAAATACAGAGTGTATGTCTGTGAAACTAGAAAATGCAAATTGATCAGTAGTAACAGAAGGTAGAGCAGTGATTGTGTGGGGTTGGGGGAATGCAGTAAGGTGCAGGCGGGAGCACCTTTTAGGAGTGATGGATATGAGATGTTCCCTTTTTTTTTTTTTTAATTAAGTTTATTGGTACTGTAGCAGACTCCCAAGCCAGTCTGTCCGTTGCCCAGGTGACAGTTCTTGTTGTAGTTCTAGTTACTTCTGTCTCCTAGAAATGGCTGGTCACTGTGATACATTGCTGATCACCGTGGATATGTATTCTAAGAACCAATCAAAGACAGCCAGGTATTCTGCCTCTGTACTTCCCTTTGAATCCCTTTAAAACCTCTCTCATGGGGCCTTAGAGGGCTGACATGTTGAGGGGCAATTGAATCCTGGTTGTTGTCCATCTGACATTAAATCTGCCTCCATATCCGGGATATCGTTTTGGTGTTTCTGCTTGCCATTGTAGTACATTTTAAAAAGACATAGTGATCACTTTCACATAGTTTACTGTCTTGATTGTGGAAATGAGCTCATCAAAACTTTTGTAGTTGTGGCCTTTCCCTATGTTCAGTTTACTATATTACACCTCAATTTGAAGGGGAAAAAGACACTATATTTCTTTGATTTTGTGCACTGTCCAGAATCCTACTTATAGGTGCTTTTTGATTATTTTCTGTGGTAGGTTTCTGTTTAAAGTAGAGAGAAGGGAAGCGGGCTAAGAAAATGTGTAAGGAATCACCACAAATTTTGTAGTCTTAAGCTTTTAAATTCAAATTAAAACAAGGTTGGACCCCCTTTCTCTTTAAACAGCTCCATTGTTTATTTTTCTGTCTTTAGTAAAGGAGTTTCTACAAGAAAGAACAGAGGACATTTTTAGATCTGATAGACCCTTACATATGTACAGCTTTATGTTCAGGAAAGGCCTTCAGTCACATGGAAGCAACCTTCCTCTATGTGAATGAGTGGGGGCCCCAGGAGCACTAGAACCCTGACTGGCCCTGGGGTGTTGGTCTGGGCCTAACAGTTTCACTTTTCTTAGACTTCCTGTTAATTCTTTTTAGCAAATGCTTTCTCCCAGTCACTTTGTCACAGGCTGGGTCCGAGGGCCTGGGAGGCTGAAATAAGGAGTTTAATCTACCGCTTTAAAACAAGTGCGCAGGTTTGCTGACTCCCCTCAAGCAAAAAGAACTTTCAAGACATCACAGTAAAAGAGGCAAGAGAAGTATTTATTACAGGATGCACTCACTAACTGAGTGAGGGTACTCAAGAAAACGAGGTGCCATACAGCGGGGTGGGGCACACATGTAAGGACTGTTATCATACGGGTGGTCTCAGAGGCGTGTTGTCACTGCCTGCCGGGTGACGGTGCAAGCCGTCCGCATGGGTTTGAGGTGGACAACCGTGTTAGACGTGCTGTCCCCGTCCAGCGGCTTTCTGGGCTGCAAGCAAAGGCAGTTTGCAAGTGAAGAGGGAGTGGGCCAAGCCCTTTGCAGCCGCGAGGGATGTGCCCAGGTCTGCCATCTGGGGAGTAAATAAACAGGGCTCTTGTTCTGAAGCTGCAGTTTTTCTTTAGAAGTACAATTTTAAATTCTTGATTTCCTGGTCTCTTTTCTACCTAGTTTTATTTGTTCCAGTTGACCTCAACTTTACTATTTTAGTCTGTTCCCTTGCTTAATTCAGAGGGAGAATGATAATTCTTTGCATTTTAGGGAAACCTGACAAAACACACAGCATAGATATTACTGAGACTGATTCTGCTGACTAATCAGCTTCTGCATTTCTACTGTAAATTACTTCAGTCATTTTGCCTGGGACACTTATTTACTGTGTATAGCTTTCAGATGAAGCAGGGAGAAAGGGTTTTGGTCCAGCGAACTGGCTTTCTTTCAGCTTCTGATCAGAAGAGTGTGATGAGCCACATGAACTCGTGCCTGGTTGCTTAGGTTCCATACCACACTGGTGCAGGAAGAACAATGGTGGGGTCAGTCTGAAGGCCAGGTGGGCTGCCGGAGGAGGGATCAATACCGACTTCCCAGTACCCCTAAATCTTCTGTACCCTGGTTCAGAGGCCTGAGTGAAGTTTGCCTTTGAATGTAGTTTCTGGTCTGCTGGTACTTTTGAAAAATAAACCCCAAGTTTTTAAGTAAAATGCCAATCAGCTGGGACTTACTATTAAAATGTAAAACTATGATTCCGTGATTATTTGTAATATGCTATTACTAATATAATGCAAAGTAATGTATTCAGTGAGATGCTGTTTTAATTTACATTTATTCAAAAAAAAAACTTTTTTTTAAGCGGTGCTGAGGATTGAACCCAGAGCCTTATGCTTTGCTAGCCCTGTGCTGCACCCCCAACTGTAGACCATTTAAGAACTATTTGTAGATAAACTTGTGGTTAAATAGAGCAGTTGACCATTGAATTTGAATTGCTGATTCTTAATGCTGGTAACTCACTTTTGGAAGTCCGAGCCAGAGTTAGGGGCACCCAAGGAAAGAACTGTTAGTGTCGCCAAGGGCTGTTTCCTCCAGTCTTCCTCTGTACAGCTTGCAGGGTACCTCCCCAACAGTAGACTCCAAACCTGTGTGGCAGCAGAACTTTTCATTCAAATGAAGTCTTAAGCATGCCACATTGAAAGCAACCAGAAAGATAAAAGCAGTGCACTGGTTACCTTCTCCATTTTATTCTGGATTGGCCAGCAAATATTTTGCTGTTCATGGAAATCCAGAGATACTCTTAGGAGGCAAAGAACAGTTTATAAACTGCTTTTTCACTGCTTTTCTCTCTTAATCAGAATTAAAAAAAAAAAAAAAAACTTCTTTTTAAAGAATCTACCCTTACCCATTTAAAAAAAACTCAGATTATATATCATCCATAATATATTCAGAATTGCTATAGATACATAGTTTTAGATTATTTTGAAAGCCTCTTTTAAAATATTTCACCCTCTATTCTGGAAGATAGTTATTAATATAAAATTTTTATTTTTAAAATAGCTGAAAAAACCTAAAAATGAGGTGTTCACCTGCCTATGTCTTGTCTTATACAAAACATTGTCAGACACATTGAGTGCAATTCAAAGATTTGTGAAGAAATTAAATACCTGGGAGGGGCATTTATCATCTAAAAGAATTCTACAGTGAGTTCATTTGTAATGTGAAAAAACAGCTTTCATTTATTTGGGGGTGTCTTTTTAAACTTTTCTGATTCATGTAAATGGAAATATACCCACTTTTGTGTGATAAAGTCCATTTGTACTTCTGAGTATTGTCTGTTTAGTTGTACACATGGGATTTGTAGAGAAGAAGGGGAAAAGCCTTCATGCACTTAACTGATTATTCTGACCCACCTCCTACCCTCCTGGTTGAGTGGATGATAATGTCAGTAATCAGGAGAAAGCAGAGGCACTGAGGAGATCACTGTGCCCTTTGCCCTTGTTTGGTATTTGACTCTGCTCTGCCCAACCCCCAGCCTGTCAGCCCTGTAACAAACATACCAGCCAGTCTCAGGAGGATGCAGATATTAGAGATGCAAGAGAATACAGTGAATAAAGGCCAGGTTATAGATCCACCTACCCAGCATACATTTAGAAGTATGGAGAAAGCATTTCTAAGCCAGAACCACTTAGGTTAGTGAGTAAGAATCTAGATAGAGAGGTCTCTACCACCACCAGCCCTTTGCCCCACCCTTCCTAACCATCTTGCTGGTTTCATCTTAGGAGACAGGTTCCTAAGTTAGTAGCTGTGGCTCCTTTCTAAGATAAACTGTTTGCCATGTCTCATCAGCGTGGGGCAGGTCAAGCTGCGGAATATACTGAAAACTTCATTTTTATATATACCCTCCTCACTTCTCTAGCCTCCCAAAATGTTTTGAATTGGAAGAGGGAGAGGAGTATGTGGGCATGATGCGCACATACATGAGCACACAAGCGCATGTGTCTTTTCTGGCCTCTTATTGTTTTCTTCTCTCCTGGGAATAGATAGGAGAGAAGGGCTCAGAGGTCTCTGCTGAATTCTCTGCTTTCACTCGAAAAGATAAATGACCAAGCTCTAGCCATCCATCACAGTCTCAGGATGCACCCAGAGTATCAATTTTTTTTTTTTTTTTTTTGTAGCACCAGGGATTGAACTCACAGCCTCATGCCTGCCAGACAGGCGCGTAAGCCACTGAGCCAAATTCCCAGCCCAGAGTATCAATTTAGGAACATAGGTGAAATGTAGAGTTTGTCCCCTAATTAGCTTAAAACCCCTCTCTCCAACCCACCTTGATTTCTAATCTTTTCAAATATTGTAAAATATTGACGAGATATCTGTGTGTTTGGTAAATTGATTGGCATTATTTCTTTCTTTTGTTTAGACATGCAAGTCGAGTGTATCGGTTCCAGCTCTCATATACACACAAAAGCTTACGAAACATGTGTTTGAAATAGGGCCTTAAAAATGGGCTTACTCAACACTGGCAGTTTGATTACCAGTCATCTGCACTAAAATTTTTGTGGTCAATTCCATTGCGAGAAGATAATTTACAGCACAGTGTTTTGGTGCATCAATTCAGTGTCTGCATTAGAGCTTATTAACTGATGAAGCTCTGTAGAGGGCTGGAAGGTTCTTCCTGTAGAGTTTGAGCTTCTGTTTTGAAGGATAATTGTTAATGTGACCCATCTGCTTATTTTTATAATTTAAAATATGAAATTATCACTTGAACCTGGGTTCTTGCTAGGAAAAGGTGAAGTGTAATGCTATAAAGTAGACTGGACAGTTCTAGCCATGTTTATTCCCAGTGTCCTGGGAGCCTGAAAGCAGAAATCCACAAAAATAATAATAGCGCCTATTTTTTGACCACTGAAATTGCTTGACAGGGTGGGAGATGCTTTACACACATGCTTCGTTGGACATCTAGCCCAAAAGATGCAGGTATTACCTCATTTTACAGAAGAGGCAGCTGAGGCTCTGAAAGCAGATTCATTAATGAAATCCTATAACTAGTAAATTGTAAAGTCAGACTTTCATTCCGTACCCAGATGGAGATCAGAGTTTCTGCTTTGTCCCTCACTCTGCCTGCAGAAAGAGCAAAATTGATTCCATGAAATAGAAATGAGTAGCAGCATGAGTAAGGTTGATTGAAATATACCCAGGTCATAATTTATATTCCTTGTCCCAAAATTTAACCTTATGCTATTAATTGAATAATTGGTTTATCACCAAGGGACAATGGCTGAACTTTTTGTAGCACTTAATATATATTTATTTGTCCGACGCTGCCTCCGCTGTGAAGAAGGAGACGTGGGAACACACCGGTGAGCAATGTGGCTTTATTGGCGGGACTCAGCCTCTATATGTCCGCACACTGCGGCTCCTACCGTGCTGAGACCCTGGGTTTCCGTACATGCGTGTTTATATAGAGAGCATTACCCAATCATAGAGCACTACGTAAGCGCATGGGATAGGCTGCACAGGGACGCGGGTCAGGTTGCCGCCTTTTGGGGAGCGATACAGCAACCTGGAAGCAGGATGTGGGTGCCATCTTTGGTCGTTCGATGGGCGGGGGACCTAGTGGAGGCCGTTGTGACGTCATACTGTGGCAGACACACAGGCCCAGTCTTCTACAGTGGCTCCCAACATTTATTTTTAAAGTGAGCTGTGATATTCTCTGAGTGGCTGTTGCATGCCTGGCACTCTGCTGAGTTACAGCTGTAAGACATTGTCCCGGACCTGAAGGGGCCCCATCTGTTGGGGAAGACAGGAAAGCTTATAGATAATTACAGCGTAGGTCTCTGTTGGGAATGCTTAGGGACCATGGAAACCATCTTGGAGAGAGGGACGCCCTGAGGTTAGGAAAATGACTGATGGAAGCCTGCAGGATACCAGATTATACCTTCACTGGACAGCAGAATAACAAGTGTCTTTATAGGTACACTCACTGAGATAGGAAGAAAACCCATTGGATAAGTTATGATAGGGTAAAGTTTGGCAAACCTTCTTTTTAAAGAACTAGATAGAATATATTACAGACTTTGCAGCGCAATACGGTCTCTGTTACAGCTACTCTCCCATTATACCGGTAGCAGCAAAAGCAACCACAGGATGTCTGGAAGTGAATCATGTTTCAATAAAAATTTATTTATAAAAAACAAGAGTCAGGCCATATTTAGCTTTTGAGTGTTAGTTAACTGATCTCTGGAGTAGGAAAAGAAGAAGTTTTTCATCAAAAAAGCTATGCCACAGAAGCAACAATTTGGATTGAGCAACAAAGCAATTTGGCAGCTACTTTGAGAGATTAGAATGTGATTGATCCAGCTTCTACCAGTATTTAGTGAGTGTAGAATGACCAAATAATGGAGACTACCTCCAATATATTTTAACCAAGCCTAACTGGTAGTAAAGGAAGACTGATGAGGTAGGAGACTTGAATTTTGATTCCCATTGAAAGTAGGTTATGTGTAAATTCCCTGATATCTTAGTCTAAAGACAAGCTAAAACAAAATATTCAGTTTTAATTGTTTGAAAGCTTATTTTTACTCTTACGTGGAGGGCATAGGCTGGATACCTATTGTAGCAGGCACACCAAAGTTTTTGTGTTTTGCATTTTTGATTTTTTGGTGTATTTTTATTTTGTTTTGTTTTTGGTAAAGGGAGAGTGCTTAATGTTCAAAGGTACTGAAGTAGTTGAAACTGAGGAAAATTTTGATGCTAGGTGTTGTGGCTCATGCAGTCATAGATGGGACTTTTTTCAGAGTTAGCTAGAGTATATGATGCTAGGATTGATTCATGTGCAATGCTAGATCAAGGGCACTAGGATTAAGGATGTGAGTGCTACCCACCAAAAGTAGCCTGGATAAGATATGAAGGCTAGAAAGAGCTGTGGTCATCCCTTGCTTGTTTTGCTACTTTCTGCCTGCCATGAACTCTTTCTCCTCTGATGCTTGGCCACCATGACACCCTGCATTGGAGACAGCTGGTTATGGACTGAAACCTCTACAAATTGTGAGCTAAGTAAACCTTTCCTCCTTTAAGTGTGGGTGTCAGGTATTTTGTCTCAGCAACTAGAAAAGTAACTAAGACACTAAGATGTATCTTATCTGATACCAGGTATAGGCACAGTACTACTTGAATATAACCAGAGTTTTAGAAAAGCTTAAGCCTCAAAGTATGCATTATTTGCTACCGTTAGGTACTTTCAATAACATCCCGTTGATAGAAGAGCATCTTTGCTTCATTTCACACTCTTCTTGCTTCTGGAGGGCTGTGATAGCTGGACAAAACAGCTCAGTTGTTTGAGTCACAGTGATAAACAGTTTCCACAGTTGGCTTGTACAAATAAGATTAGTGTTAATTATTCAGCTTCATGATGTCTTTGTGGTACCATGATGAAGTATTTTGTCATGTATTGGGGAAGACAGCCTGAGTGGATCTGTCTTAGACAGCCGTCATAGGTGTAGAGGGACAAAGCTAATGAACCAGGTGGGCCTGGTACTTTTTTAATGTGGGATTTGCCTGGAGTGGCTGCTGTGGAAACCATGATTCCAAACCATAGATAAACCATTTTTTTCCTCAAGATACAGATGATCCCTTTTTTAAATGAAACCTGCTGACACTCCCAAACAGAGCTGGGCCTTCCATTCAGTCAAAATAATTGCCTATTTCTGTCAACAACTATGCTAAGGACAAAGATAAAAAGTAAACAAGTCACAATTCAAGTCTTTTGATTTTTAAAAACATATTAAGAGACTTGTCTTAGTCTCTTCACATTCCATTTTGTTCCCCCAAGTTGTTTGAAATCTGGTAGAAGAAACAGGTAGGTAATCAATTTTAGTATAATGTAGTATTTTTATTGCAGAAGCATAAAGAGGCGTCATCCAGCAAAGGCTTCTGGAGGAAGTGATATCTTAAAGGCCTAGGAGCAGCTAGTGAAGCAGAGTGAAGGAAGGGTAAGAGAAGTGGGAATTGTGTTTTGGGTAGAGGGAATAATTTGTGTGCAGTCTCAGAAGTAGGAGTGAGTTTGCCAAATTTGGAGTACTAGAAGCTTTATATTAGGGTTAAACCCAGAGCTAGTGGGTCAGTGGAAGACAGAAGGGTTACAGATGACATTGCCTTAAGAACTGTACCCTGTTGACAATAGGAAACATGGGCCAATACTTTTTTCAGCATAGGGCAGAGGGGCCACCACAGTGAACCTCAGCTTTGAGGATGCACCAGCTTCATGGAGATTGACTTGGAAGTAGATGAGATTAGAAATGGTAAGAACAGTAAGCAGACCTGAGCAAAGCTGGTGAAAGAGCTGAGGAAGAGGAGAGTTCCAGGAGAATTAGCAACACTGAGGTTTGGGTGAAAAGAACTGAAGGAGTCAAGGAAAAAAACCTCACTTGCAGTAGAGCAGCGTTCCCACCTGTGTTCTAGCATGCACCACATTGGATTTTGTGTTGACTTCACTTCCACTGTAATACTTAAGATTCATCAATATATGCACAACCCCACAACAGGAGTGCCTTAAATGAACACGCAGGATAAGTCAGTTCACGGAATTTGATGAAACAGAGTTCTGTGGATGTGGTGGACAGTGAGGTTCCTCTGAGCGGAGGGTACAGTGTGTGGTCTTGTTCCCCTGGGACATGGCCTGGTAGCTGAGAGCTGGCACTCCTCGGTGCTGTCATTCCTTGTGGGCTTTGAAGCAGGCTCAGGGTGTGAACAGAGGGCACATCAGGCCTTGGCTGCAGCCCAGCATGTTTTTTGGGGCTGAGGTTGGAGCTTCTTAGTGTGCGGCTTTGAGTTTTTGTGCAAGGCCTTGTATTTTAATTCTGGAACATGAGCATGGGGTGGGAGGAGGAAAACAAGAGATACAATAGCGCTGTGGAAAACACCAGTCCTCCAAATTCTAACTTGGCTGATTGGGTCCCTTAGGTTGTGTTTTCTGCCTCAGAAATGAGGGCAGCTTAGGAAATAGAGTAAAAAATAAATAAATAAATGATGCACCCTAGAGGGAAATTCTTTAGCACTCAAAGGGCTTAAGGATTAGCTGAAGAATCCTCTTCCGGACAAAGTGGCTTCTGGTAAGTGAGTTACAGAATCGTGAGTGACAAGGATAACAAAGGGAAGTTGATGGTCCTCTGTGAGCGGGTATGAAAGGGAGCACGTGTCAGGAATGAGAAACTGACCTTTCTAGCAGGCAGCTTTGGAACACGGAAACACAGTTATTGTTCCCGTGCCCCGTCATGTGGTCTCATTCCATGGCTCCACTTTGAGACAGGTTGTCAAAAGCTGTGGGCATCATGCCAGTGTAGCTCTTCTGCCCTCCAGCGTTAAGGGTCCAGATGTTGTTTGGGTTACTTCATTGTTCTCATTTCAGGACTAAATATTTTCATTAGGACATCACTTGCCTGATATGGGGCAGTGGTTATGAGCATTCACTGAAAGCTATGGAGAGTGTGAGGCTATCGTGTTTTGCATTTTATGTGACTTCTAATCAGCTTTTGTCACCCGTCCTTTCTAAGCCCTTATGGTCTAACTTTAAGACTATGCTCATATTCTGTTTAATATTTTAACACCTCGTGGGATATCTTATTAGCCTGCTAAATTTAGCCCTTTGGAGTGTTAGATTTTTCATGTCAATTCCTGCATCCATGAGTGTACTTTTATAGTGGAGGGACAGGGATAGCAGTAAGCCCCAGAGACCCTAGGAAAGGAAGCATGGGAAATTGAAGCAGCAGTGGTAGGGTAAATGATAACAGCAATTTCACTTACCATAATCTTTAGCAAGTTGTCTTGGTTAGGTTATTCTGAAATACCAGCCAGGGACTGTTTTTCATGGGGAAATGACTCTTGCAGTATAGCATTTTTAAACATTAAAAAAACCCTAAGTATACTTCAGAAGGAAGAAAGAATACTTGGGGAAAAATTAAAGATTGAAAAGCATTTAAAAAGGTAAAGAAAAGTTAGAATTGGATGGAAGAGAGACACAGTAAGGGTGGTTTTGCTTTGTTTTTTAGCAGTCGTAGGAAAAGTGACACCTTACCAACTGTACAGTGTAGAAGGTACAAGAATGTCTCCCTCTGAGTTTCCTTTGGCAGGAACTGGATCTTGGCCAGAGCTATGTTCTTTGTGCCTAGCACAGTTTCTTGGCAGACTTAGTATTGGAGAGTGAATTATAGGAAGAGCAGTTTCTCATTTCTTTGGAGTAAGGGGTTTGGTGTTGAGAAGACAAAATTATAAGTGGCGATAAATATTGCCTGAAATGGTTGATAATTTTGTGTTTGAAGATTGGTGTTGTAAAATGAAGGTGGCTTTATCTAGAGGCTTATATTTTTGTTGTGTGTTTAATGACCAAGAATGTTAACATTATAGTAAGACTGTCTGCAATGTGTGAGATATTTTTTTTTTTTTTAAAGATCAGGCTGAATATGACAATTGAACGCTTTCCAGGAATGGTATGAAGCCCTCTCTGTGGCCTTCCCTGGAATGGAGCCAGGTCATAGAGCTTTGTCTGACAGTGGCTGTCAGCAACAAATGTCTGCATTCAAAACACTAGGGGCTCAAGATTAGCAAGGAGAAGGTGTGTATTTTTCTGCCTGACAGAGAAAGGGGAATTGTTTTTTCTAGCTTTTAGCATTGTATTGTATATTATTTATATGCAAATTGATAATAATGTATGTAATTTATATACTACTTACCGATGTATTGTTATTGCCATCTAATGTAGTGTGTGTGTGTGTGTATGTGTGTGTATAATTTTGATACAGGGTCTTGCTAAGTTACCTAGGTGAAATTTGAGTTCAAACTTGTAGCCTTCCTGCCTCAGTCTCCCTGAGTGCTGGGATTACAGGTATGAGCCACTGTGCCAGGCTTGTAACTTTTAAAATGCCAAGCCTTACTGAAATAATACTTAACTAGCTAGAAGGCAGATATGCAATATTTCTATCATCTGGTATACTGAAATAATACTTAACTAGCTAGAAGGCAGATATGCAATGTTTCTATCATCTGGTATCTACAGAATTTTAGAGACACTTTTATGAGTTTGGAAATTGTAGGTACACGTGTGTGCATGCGCTTAAATCATTTTCAATGGAAATCCATTGCAGTTTGTAGTTTCTATTTCTCAAGCATGTATCACACAAAACTTACTATTTTTCATGTTTCTAAATAGAATTTATTTCTGATAAAATGACTCCATTCAAATGGGTCGCAAACTAACCTCTAAGCCACTTTGGCCATTTTTAATCATGTCGTTTTTTAGTCTGAACTGCATTGGTTGAGGATAGATGAAGGTTACTGATCTCTCTCAGTTAAGTTCCCACATATGAATGGAGACTTCTACCAAATCCTGCTGTACATACAATCATTAGTTCAGATGATCACTGAGCCTGCTTTTTGAACTTTTAGGAAAAGTTAACATGAAGGAACTGACATTTCTGGGGACAGAGCTCCTTTAGCCTTCTCAGGATTAGGTGACAAGAATTCTCCTAGCCAGTGACTGTGTATGCAGGATTGTTTTACAGTTGAGATGTGGGCACCATTGGACTAGGTAAGACTGAACCTGTCCGAGTCTCACATCTTGTTCACAGATGAAGCGCCAACATGCATATTTTAGTCTATTCAGGCAGCAAGAACAAGATATGATTAATTGAGTGGTACATAAACAATAGAAATTTATTTCTCATCGTAACGGAGGCTGAGAATTCCAAGATCAAGACCCTGGCAGACCTGATGTCCGATAAAGGCCTTTTCTGGGTTCATAGATGCTGTCTTCTCATTGCTTTATCCTCACACAGCAGAAAGGTGAGGGGGCTCTCCCCCCGGAAGAGCACTGATCCCACTCATGAGGGCCCTACTGACCTCCCATAGGCCTGTCTGAAACCATCACATTGAGAGTTAAGATTTCTACTGAAGAATTTTAGGGGGATAGAGACAGCCAGCTTCTAGCTCTGTATTTCCAGCCAGTTCACATGCCCTTTTTTTCAGTGCTGAAGATCAAACCCAGAGCCTCACACATTCTAGGCAAGTGCAGTCCACATAACTGAAACACCACTAATTTTCACCATTGAGAAATCTTTTCTGACCCCCCACTGAGCCAATTTTCAAAACCTTTCATGATAAGAGAGCTAAAGAGCTCGAAGTAGCTGCCTCTTGAATGAAGCCTTTAAATGATGGTCTTTCAAGTGCTGGCAGAACACTTCTGGAGTGTGAGTGTGGTGTCTGGTTAGCATAAGTCTTGGCCCTTGGAGGGTAGGTTAAAATTGATAGATACTGTAGTCACAGCACTGTGGGAGGATGAGGCAGGAGGACTACAATTTCTAGCCTGACTTTGGTGACTTAGCAAGTGTCTTAGTTACTTTTCACTCGTTGCCGAGACAAAATACCTGACACCCAAAATTAGGGAAAGAAAGGTTTATTCTTACAGTTTCTTGGGAGTTTTAGTCCTTACTTAGCTGGCTCCAAGGCAGCATGGCGTGGCGGGGCTGCCATTCATGGCGGCCACAAGCAGCAAGGTGCTGGCGAGAGAGAGGGCGGAAGCATGGAAGTGCAAGAGGAAGACCCACCTTCCCTTACACTGTATCTCAGCTCCACTGCTGGGCATGTACAATGCTCACATTGCCAATTCCAGTGCTACACAACAAACTGAACACAAGTACTAGACTCGGCCCCATCAAAAGTATGAGGACCTGGGGGGACATAGCATACCCAATACAGCAAGACCCTATCTCAAAATAAAAAATAATAAAATGAAAGAGCCAGGGTTATAACTCTATGTGAAGGCCCCAGGTTCAATCTTTAGTACTATAAAAACAAACCAACAAAGAGATTCCTATCTCATTGTCTACATTACACTATTTTAAGGTATTGTTGATGTTGATATTTGTCATAGTTTATAGTCCTGTGGCCCTGCCAAGTCTCATGTAATCATGGCATGGGCGCAGCTGAGTCTGGCGTTCGTGATTGGTTTGTTGTCTGGTTCTGGGATTGGTGGTGTGGGTACAGCACTTACCCAGGGTGGAGCCAACATACAGTGTAAGGGTGGGAAGGAGGCGTGTCTCTCTCTCCAGTTTGTGCCTTGCTGTTTGGCAGCTGCCGTGAATGGCTACCCGGCCACACCACCCTTCTTTGGAGCCAACTGAGTATGGACTGAAACCTCCAAGAACTGTAAGAAATAAACCTTTCCTTCCCTAATTTTGGGCATCAGGTATTCTGTCTCAGCAAGGAGTGAAAAGTAACTTAAGACAATATTATTCTTTACTGAATATCACTTCCCTTCATTAGCCTGGTACTTACCTGGTAGTATCCATCCTGATTCCTCTCTCTTCCTAGGTTCATTCCTGTTAAGCCTTTGGTTTACTGTGTGCCTGGGTTCATATTTCCCTCAGACATCCTGTTTTCTTTCATGACAACAAATTACACCTGTACAGTCCTCACTACTGTTACACTTGATAATTCCCAATCCCTTTCAGAGGCCTAACTACACTGAATCTGGGGAATACACTTCACCAGATATGTCAGTCTTTTTTTTCTTGCAGTACTAGAGATTGAGCTAATGGGCTCACACATTGTACCACTGAGCTACACTGCCAGCCCTTTTCATTTTGTTGTGACAGGATCTTAAGTTTCTCAGGCTGACCTTGAACTTGTGGTCCTCCTCGTAGTGATTCAGTCCATATCCCTTACATTGCCGGAGAAAATATATGGTTAAAATAAGAACCTCATGTGTGTTTTTGAACTAACTTCCTAGTTTAGCAGAGAATCAAGCTCATATTAAAAACTGAATAAATTAAGAGAGAGAATTGAGGCAAAGTAAGACAGAATTACAAGAAGATATATTTAGATGCCTTCTAATACCTGACCAGTCTTTTGTCTGGGGAAAATAAAGCCCTTTTGGTACTGTTGAGAGTTCAGGGTTTTCCTCTGTTCAGCCACTATGGTTGCTGCTCTAATTTATCTCTTTGTTAATATCAAACTAAATGCAAAGGGGTTGGTCAGGTCATGCATGACTTGAATAGTGAAAATCAGCATTCAGTCATATGCCTCATAAGTCATAACTTACCACTCCGACTGTATTTTACAAATCTTACCACTCTGTTAGACACCTTCTCTTTCTAAAGCTGACATGAAGTAAACATTCTACATATCCCTTTATAAATTTAACTAATGAATTATCCACTCATCCCTTTTTGGTCAGGCTGGACATTTCTCATTTTGAGGAGCAGATAAGGTGAATGTGATAGAGTCTTGACCCAAAAGTGCTAATCCCAGAAGTAGATGATTCCTTGTCTAAATAGCCATGGGAGAAGAGTGCCGGTGGATCAGCTGATCCAGGAACTGCAGTCTAATATTAGAAAATATCTGCTTTCTTGTTCTGAGTTCTGTTGTGTCCTTGAATGAGGAAAAAAAAAATTACACATACCTTGCTTTTTGCTTGACAACTCAATATAAAATACCTTCCCCAAAGAAATTTCCAAATTATTGCAGCCATAAAGGTAGTCATGTACTCAAAGCCTGAAGGAAATCAGGATAGGTCTAAAGTAAAGTGTGTACATGCTGACATCTTTCTCTTTCCTTTGTAGTCTTTATGGGCTCTGTTGGGAGAAATCTAGTAGGACTGCCCTAGGCACAATCTCATGTTTTGTTGTGTTGCTTAAACAGAGCATGACTGATTGGGAGCCATTGATACATGAGAGTTGGAAACAATAGCATTTTGGGAATGAAAATAATTTTTGAAGCCTTGCTTCCTCTGTTGTTGAGACATTTTAATAAATCTGATTTCAGAAAATAATTTTTGAAGCCTTGCTTTCTCTGTCGTTGAGACATTTTAATAAATCTATGCCAGTCCTACTAGATTTCTCCCAACAGAGCCCAAAAAGACCACAAAGGAAAGAGAAAGAAGTCAGCATATACACATTCTATAACTTTCAGTAAACATGTCAAGTATTCGCTAAGAATCAAAATGAGTTTTGTGTGCATGAATTAATGAATTACTTGGAGCATCAGTCTTGGAATATAAGTGCCTGTCAAGGGAATCCAGACCCTTGCTATAGACCATAATATTGCTCTGTTGACTGTAGAGCTTCTACTAAAACCGTAGTTGTGAGAGATGATTTTAAGCAAAGGTAATTTAAGAGGCAGGCTATACCAATCAACTTTTTGAAGTATTTTAGTATCTGTTGGGTGAAAATAGGCCACTATACATACGTGTGTGTGTGTGTGTGTGTGTGTGTGTGTGTGTGTAGATAGATAGACAAAGGGTGATCAAAGTATACAGCAAATGTTTAAATCAAAAAAATTATAATAAAAGACATATTGTCGTGAACCCCCCTTGGCGCTCGCCCTCACTTTAAATATATTTATCCCATTATTCTTGCCTCTTTCCAAAGTCATTCTGGAAGTCCTCTTTCCTGACTGTCTTTATAAGATGTGATCAAAATAACTGTGAATACTGCTGCAAAGTGCATTGAGAAAGGCAGGCTCTTAAAACACATTGTGGTGTAGCCTCATCTACTTTATTCACAAGATCTGGTACTTTGTATCTCCTGGTTCTTCTCTAGAATCAAAATGACCATTTTACAAATGGGAAGAGGATGAAGAGATGGAGAGAGGGAGGATGGAGGGGTGGCAAGGAAAGGTAAAAAGAATTTGTATATTGTGTGAATGTACCACCTCCCCATGATGAATATAATCATTATGCACTCCAGTTGTACTAATAAGAACTAAAAAAATTTTTAAATGACATGAAAGGTAAAAGTTTTGAGTCTATTCAGGACATCAAGTCAGCAAACTAAAGACAGGAAAAAGGACTTCCAGAACTGCTTCAGAAAGTGACAAGAACAATGAGATGAGTGTGTTTGAAGTGAGTGGGAATATTTTGAGGGGCACTAATGGCAATGCACCTTTTTACTGTAATAAATTTTTAAAATATTTTGAATAACTACTGTATTTTCCCACCATACCACACATACTGTGTCAGTTAACCCCTCACAAACTTCAGCATCTGACCCCAGTGTTAGGCCTCTGATTTTTCTAGCGAATTGTAATGTATGACAGCATCAAGTATCCACTTCTGCATGTTTTCAGCCATCTTGTTGAGGACATTGCCTTTGGACCATAGAGTGGGCATCTTTGTATTTCTTCAGGTAAAAGGTGTCCCTCTACGACCAGAGACTTCTAAGAAAAAAAGATATTTTATCTTTTATAGGACATTCTTCCTAGCTGAATTTTCTGTGACTTCCTCTTTGCCTGAGTTTCTAGAAAACTTAAAAGGTAATTATCTCTCATGATTGAAAGGCTTGCTTTTTTCAGTCTCTTTGCCGCATGTTTCAGAAGAGAAAGAACCCCATCTTGAAAACCTAGTTGAAGAACATTACAAACCCAAAGGACTTGGTCCTACATCTTCTGTTTTTAAACAGGCCAGCTGGCCATAGGAGAACTGTCCAGCAGGTCATTTAAAAATAGAGTGTCTTTATTTAAAATTAAGTTAATTGGCCCAGTTTAGATATACATAGTAATCATATTCATCGTAGGGAATTTGTGCCTGTACATGATATATCGTGATTCCTTTTTATTCCAATCGCCTCCTCTCCCTTCAACCCTTCTTCTTCTCTTTATTTACAGAAGTTCATTTCCATTTTATCCTTTTTTTTTTCTTTTCCCTTCCTTCCTTTCCCCCTCCCTCCTCCTTAGCTTCCCTTTCTTTGGAACCATTTCTTCCTGTTTCACAATATCTATTATGCACTTTGGTCCTTATGTACACTTTGAGTTTCTTACACCAGAGAAACAATGTGATATTTACACATGTATGACTGATTTATTTTGCTTAAGAGTATGCTTTCAAGGTGCATCCATTTACCTAGAAATGTCTCAAGTTTATTCTTCATTATGACTAAGTAGTATTCTATTGTAAAAATAAACATCTTTTTTTATCATTCCTTGATTGATGGGCATTTGGGTTGTTTCCAGGTTTTTGAAAGGTGGTAGTTTTCCTTCAGCAGAAGATTAAGGACATTGGTAAGTGCCATCTTGTCCCTCTGAAGAGTGAACAGATAGATGTCAACTTCCTTGCCCTAAAGTTTGCTATGCAAGGGATTGATTTGAGCTACCCAGTCATTTTATAGTTATCACATCTGGTGACTATGCTGTGTCGCTGCTGTCATTTGGATCTTGAGTGTCCCCCACAGATCAAAGGGGTAAAGGCTTGGTACTACTATGGTGCTGTTCAGAGTAGGAGGTCTTTAGATGCTGGGGTTGTGGCTTAGAGGGGTGAATGGGGCCCTGGCCCCTTTTCTTCCTCTTTGCTTCCTGGTTATAAGTTGTGCAGTTTTTCTCTGCCACATGCTTCTGCCATAATGTGTTGCCACAACCCCAAAGCAACAGAGCCAACTGATCCTGGACCGAAACCTCTAAAACTATAAGGCAAAATAAAGCTGTTTTCCATAGAAGCTGCTTATCTGAGGTATTTGGTACAGTAAGAAGCTGAGTAACACAGTAACTATGATACTAAAGACAGATAGCAAACCATTTCCCATTTAGAAAAAAAATTGCAACTCGCTGCCAGCATTCAGCCAATTTTCAATGATCAAGAGCATTTTGTAAATGGAAATAGCACTACTAAAACCAGAATGCTATAAATCGAATGATGTCTTTTGTTTCCAAAGGCGATCAGTATACCAGAGTTATGTGTAAATGATAAAAACAAAGTATTTCATGGCAGACTTTGGGGGTAAGATTAGGATTGTAATTCATGAATTAACTTGGGGTAAACCTTATAGTTGCAGGCACCCTTGGCAAATGTTCTCAGAGCAAACAGGAAATTCATTTAAGAAAATTCACAGGCTAGTCCACTTTGGCCACATCTCTGCTTCATGCAGATTAAATCATGTGGCTACTACTAACAGGTTAGTTGGGAGGTGTGAGTGGAGAATAAGGTAAAATCACAGTGTTAAATGGAGAGTGTGTGTTTGTTATACCTTTGACAGGGAAACCTTGTCTATGTGCAAGTGTTTAACAAGGTAAGTGTTTCCTTCAAATGAGAGTAACATTCACATATGATTGGAGTCTGCAGGTGCTCAAGCCTGCCTCTGCTGAGCAGAGGTTGTGCTAGCTCAGACAGCCACAGTGGTATGGAAGGGCTGCTTGCTTTGTTACCCCGGGTCATTTTGCTGAGGTCAGTCACATCGGTGTATTTGTATTCAGCCATTTCTTCTAGCTAGGAACAGAATGGATCACTGATGTACCTCAGTTCACTCAGTACTGCACACCTGAAAAACTTAACTTTTTTGAATGAGCTTGTATTGTAAGCACCCTAGGTAAACCTTTCACTCAAGGGAGGCCTGCTGAGAGACTCATTTTGTAAAGTGCTGTGCTCACAGTAGGCACTGTGTAACTACATGGATGGGCGGATTAAAGAACAACAACAAAGAAGTGTTGCTTAGTAAGAACAACACTTTCATTAGAGCCATTCTAGAAGTCTCACTGTCCTCCAGCCCTGGAAGGGTATTGCCAGACCTTGCTCCAACAGTGGCTTTGCTGTGTGGTATTCACATTAACAATAATAGCCAATACTTAAGAGATGCTTATCCTCAATCTGGCTCCATGCTCACTTTCTTTCATCTGCTATCTCATTTCATCCTCCTGGCAGTTGTGTAGATGAGGACACTGTAGTTTGAAGAGGTAAAATGACTTGCCTTGAGGTCACACAACTAGTAAGCATTGGAGTCTGGTCTCAAATACAAATCTGATTCCAAAATTTCTCATGCTTGAATTCATGTCTTTGAAACCTCTGTGTACGTATGTTTATCTAGGAGATGCCAGTGCTCGAAAAACATGAACTCTATTTTGTCTATTTTGCCCCTCATTTTGCCTGGTGCATCATAGATTCTTAATTTGCATGACTGAAGTGAGAAGGAAGGACCAAGCTTGTGTTTGGAAGACCTGAGTTCTGTTCTGCTCTGGCAGCAGCTAAATTATTCAGTCTCTGTGGAACTCCACCTCCCTTGGGTGGTAATCCTGACATTGCGTGTGTCATCGAGCTGTTGTGAGGCTCAAATGAGGGAGAGCTCAGAAAAAAACATAAAGAGCTCTGTACATGTTAGGAAGGAGTCATAATGAATTACTTGATTTACTTATTTCTAAGTTTAAGACGATTCAAGATGAGGGTTTGTCAAATCACCTGAAGTATTTGGAAAACAATTTGCCTAAGAAAGGGACAGATTTTTGTCAGACCAAGAGGACAAAAGTGCTCGAAGATAATTTAAGGTTTTGTGGTATTTGTGCATACTGGCTAGTGGAGGACATGAGGGATCCCGATGAGGTAGAGAAAACATACTATGCTAGTGCAGTGTGTACTGGGTGGACAATGAGTCCAAGATGCTCAGTGGAACTCAGATGCTACTTTCTTGGGGAGGCTGCTAGGCTTCAGTTTCTCTCTGTCCAGTGAGGCACCTGGACGAAATGACTCCAAGCTCCAGTGACGTGTCTTCTGAACCTGGGCTTTGGGAGCAGTCCTTCAGGATTGAGCTGTCGCACTGCGTAGCTGTCGCTGCTCACACAGCGTTGGCTTCCAGTTTCAGGCTTTTCGCCCTGCTGGCAGAAATGCTGGGCAGTGTTTCAATCAAAGGATGCTTTGCTGTGATGCACCTTCAGGTGCCTTAGAGAACTGACCTGGATCCCAGGACTGGTTTGTCAACTGAGCTTCCTTGTTAGCACCTTTGGGTCTGGCTCAATAGTTTTACTTGAGAGACTGCTTCATCTCCCATCTCCCTATGGCACCCCTATGATTTCTCTAGCATCGAACCCCTGATTCCCTGATTTAGATTTCTCTTATTCAAAATAAGTAAAATATTTTCCTACAGTACAGTATAAAAATATTCCTTAAGTCTCTCAACCTTAGTCCTCTTTGTGCTTTCAAAACTTAGTCTTTGGACAGACTGATAAAGAGTGTGATCCTTGATAGCATTGTGTGTTTTGTAATATTTATTTTTATGTGCATTGCTTAAGCTTCATGTTTACAATAGCAGGTACACACAGCAGGTCTGACTCCACTTGTTTTTCACATGAGCCTAAAAGGGGAAGGGAGACCCCGTAAGGGACATGGCAGGGGTGGACTCAGACTTTTTTCTCCATCCTATTTAGTCCACCTTCTCTATGATTTAAAGCCACACTCACATATCCAATGGTGTAATCAAGGCAGGAGATGCTGTGATGACAGCCATAGAAATTGAAGTACAGAAGTTAAATTCCTTGCCCAAGGGTCTGTGCTATTAGACACAAAGCTTAGCTTCAAAAAACCAAAAAACAAAAACAAAAAACTCACCTGTGATTCTTAGGTCCTGTTTTTTCATACATCAGTGGACTTTGAATTCAGCTCTTCCTGTAAAAACTGCAAGCCATGTTCACCAACGTAGAAATGCATCAAGTCTTAGGAGCTCATTAAGAAAATTGCAGCAGGAGAGAGGAAAAGAAGAAAATAGGCTAAGACTGGCATTTGTGTTACCTACTTAACTGAAAGTGAGAAGTAACTTTTGGTGATAGAATTTTGTATAACTTTGACTGTAAAACCAACCCCAGCCCCAGCTCCGAAGTCCCTGCTTAGCCTGCCATGTGGGAAGTGCAGGGTACTTACTAGATCAATTCACTTTTCATTCTGGATATTTAGGTACTATCTCTATTATCGCGTGTTTGCATGCATCTGTTGTATACAAAAATAAGACTTCAAGATGGATTGAATTTAGTATTTCCAAATTAATTTGCCCTGAATTTGAGGTCCTCTCTCTGACAACAGGGAAAAGGTATAATGACTAGAAAGTACTTGCAATTTCCATCCTCTCTGATAAATAATCAGAAGTGTGAGACGGAACAGCTTTGGAGCCGATTCTTTCCTTCCTTGGTTTCTCCCAGTTTCTCGCCAGCCCTGCTTCTCTGTCTGGAAGTCCTATCTCCTTGGCATTTCTCTGTGGTGTCCTCTGCAGCTCCTTCTCATCTGCCTAGTGTTTGAACAGAGATGTGAAATTGTATTTTAGTTCTAAAAGGAAATTTGAATTTGGGTAAATCTTTAAGAATTTTTAATGAATCATTAAGGGATGGAGGTTTAATTTTGAATCATTATCATTATCAGTTTGGGAACCGAAAACCTTTGTTTTCAAGACTGATAAGGAGAGTTTTCTAAGAAAGTTTTGTGTGCAAAGGGCTTAATCTGTCAGAATAGCTTCATATTTAGTACTGGAAAAATCCTTTGTGATAATTCTATATATGGGCTTCTTGTTCTTATCTGAAATGCTGATTAAACTCTTCTCACAAAAACTAAAGGCACGCAGTCTCTCCAGGCACGTATGTAGCGTTCTCTGGGAACATACTGGTGTCTCCTTGGCATTGTGTATAGGATTCATAATTTTATCTCTCTTGCTAATCATGCTGCTTAGGAAGGCTGTGAATGGAGACCAATGTTCTCATGCACCACCTGCCGTACTTTAGGAAGGGAATAAAAATTGCAGGAAAAGAGAAGTTGGGCAAGTTGGGAAGGTTAGGTCTGTACTAAGTTTAACTTATCTTTTTAAAATTTTTATGTTTTTAGCTTTTTAAAGTTAATTTTATTGGTGCACTTTCGATATACAGTGATCTCATCATAGGGAATTTGTACCTGAACATAATTTATCTTGATTCTTCCCCCCACAATCCTCCCTTGTCCCTTCTTTCCCTACTTCTTTGCAAAAGCTTTGTTTCCATTTTTTGCTTCTATATTTTTTCTTTTCCCTTCCTTCCTTTCCCCCTCTCATTAGCCCCTCTTATTGCCCTTCTCATTTGGTCATTTTCTCCCTATTTTCCAGTATCTGTTATGCATTTTGGTCCTCATATACCCTTTCAGTTTCTGATACCAGAGAAAACAATATTTATGTGATATTTAAACATATGTGTCTGATTTATTTCACTTAAGAGTATGCTTTCAAGGTACATCCTTTTACCTAGAAATGTCTCAAGTTTATCCTTCTTTTTGACAGAGTAGTACTGCATTGCACAAAAAGAAAACAAACACATCTTTATTCATCGGTTGATGAGCATTTGAATTATTGCCAAGATTTAGCTATTACAAGTTATGCTGCTGTAAACTTGGGTGTGCGTAAAGCACTATGGTATGATGCTTTTTGATTCTTTTGGGAAGATACCCAGAAGGGGGATAGCTGGGTCGAATAGGACCTCTAATCCTAGCTTTTTGAGGAATCTCCACACTGACTTCCAGAATGGTTGCACTCGTCTGCACTCCCACCAGCGGTGGAGAAGGATTCCTCTTTCCTCAGAGCCCTACCAGCATTTATTAACTCTTTAAGAATTAGTTTTGACAGGATGGGCAAAGCTAAAAACCATTCTTAGTAATGTTTTGATCATTTTATGAAATATCGCATATGCAGTTCACATTATTCTGAGAATATTATGCTATGTTTCCTTGTCCTGGATCTATGGCAAAAAATTCTAATAGCAAAAGCCATACATCTGATATCTAAGAGATTGTTTTGGCCTGTCATCTAAGGTGCAGACTTTGTTTAAATCTTCTGCTCTGGTGGAGGAATGTGCTGTAACAACAAAGCTCTGCCTGGTGGATGTATTTATAAGCATGCCTGTGTGAAATTCCTCATTTTCTCCTCCCAGTGGCTTGCACAGTGCCTGGTTGAGTGGTTGAATGTCAGTTAGCTGAGTTGCTTTGTTAAAGCCACAAACTCTGGAAGCAAAATCATCACACCAAGCCATGCAGCGTATGTCGACGCTTCTGTAAATAGCATGCGCTCGGGGAGTATTTTGTGGCCCCCTGAGCGGGTCAGCAAAGTGGTTGTGAGACAGAGCAGTCTGGTCTGGATTGTGCTGAAAGCTCTTATTGATATGGGATTAGTCTCGGTGGAGACAACGTGCTGTCACATGGGCATCAGTGCAACTGAGAGGAGTGAGATTGGAGGCTGATGGGGGAAGGGGACTACGCTGAGTCACTGAGTTCATTAAAAGGCTACTGAACGAACGGGTACAAGGCAAGAGAGACCAGCGTCTGGACTGTGCTGCCACCGAAAGTTAACATTCCACTCCGTGCTGAGCGAGGAGGACAGGATCGTGGGATCAGGTAGGGACACGGTCCTCCATGCAGAGGCTCGGGGAGCTGACCTAGCTCCTACCCCACAGTGTCTCACAGGTGCTGAGCCCTGGGTGGGATTGAAATGTAGGAACTCATACGTTCCCCCAAATCAGACCTGAATCCTGAGTGTTGATTTTTGTTTTTAAAAAAGGGAAGGGGTGTAGTTATCAAAAGATTTCCTAGCTTAGTGGTTCTAAAGTTCCAAAAGGTAAAATTCTATGCATTTTACTGGCAACCAGTAGTCCAATACTATTTTGCTAGATTTGGTACTGTTTGGGGTTACATTTAACATTGACAGTGAGCAGGAATTGCTGATGTGGGTGAGAAGGACAGGGTGGAGAATATTTAAAGTCAGTTTTCTTTCTTAGGCACCATATACAGTAGTTCAAAAGCCCAAAGCTTTTATACTACTAGGAAAAGTACAAAAATGGCAAACTTCATCTGCACTGGGGCTGAAGAAAAAGTTGAAGGCTTTTGAAGGGACAGGGAATTGAGGTCATAATGCCTTATAAACTGCATCTGTCTTCGGTAAGTGGAGAGCAATTATGTGTTTTTTGCCTTATAATCATAAGCCAGTGTTCCCCACCTTAGGCATCTAATATACCTTGTGTGTGTGACTGCTATTGCTAGATGGAGAATAGTACATTTTGGGAGTCCTCTCCACAAACATACGTCTACACTGAGTGACTGTTAAAACATGAATACATCCCCAAAGAATTACAGAGGTAAGCCTGTAGGCTAACTGGATATATGTACTATACTGTTTTAAAAACAAAGGGAAAACTGGTATTACCTGAGAAAACCTTTCAAAGTAAACTCTGAATGTTGGAGCTACCCTAGTGTAGGCTATTTATTTGTCCTGGAGATTAAAAAGTGGCCAGTTGGACCAAGAGAGTCTTTTTATTTTATTTTTTAGACTGCCCTTTAAAAAAGCTTTTCCCATTAACACTATGTGCACTCAGGCAGAACAGAGGGGTTGCATTATATTTTGGGCTTCTCCTACCGGCCGCTTTTTTCTTTTGGAAAAATGAACATTGAATTCAGTTAAACAATTTGTTCAGAAGTATCTTAAGGCAGGGAAGGCAGACAGCAGATGCCTGGTAGCTTCAGTTAGAGGAAGGAAACTAGCAATGGAGGACAGAAGTGATACAGGGTCAAGGAAAAAGGGGCGCCTGTTTGGTGCAGGGAGAATGTGCTGTTTACTTGGCTGTACTTGGCAGCCATTAACCATCAGGAGGGAAAGGGGAAGATGCAGGGAGCGAGGTGGTGAGGCGACTCCTCACTGCTGTGTTCCTCATTCCTGACCGCGGGAGTGTGGACTGTCTGACAGGGTGTTCCTTGGATGGCACATCAGAAAACCACTTTATTCCTGGCTCCCCTGGTCTTAACTAGCTAGAGGGTAAAAATTTGCTTAGTTTTAATCTGTCCCTCTAGCAGAATGTAACTTTTCCTTCTCAGAGAAAAAGGAATGTGTGTGTTGGGCATTAGTGAACTTCTATGAAACCAACTTTCCTGCTTAACAAATTACTTACTTGGAAATATAGGCTTAAAGTATGACCCAAGACATATGTTTAATATTTCTTTCAAGTTGTCATAAAAGTTTAAGATGCAAGAGTGTCAAAAGCATCAGCTGCAGCCGGGCATGGTGGCGCACGCCTTTAATCCCAGCACTGGGGAGGCTGAGGCAGGAGGATCATTGTGAGTTTGAGACCACCCTGGGCTACAAAGTGAGTTCAAGGCCAGCCTGAACCACATAGTAAGACCCCCGTCTCAAAAGATAGGGCTGGGGTTTGAGCTCAGTGGTATAAGCACCTGCCTGGCAGGTGCAAGCGTGTTAGTTTGATCCCCAGTACCCCCCCCCCAAAAAAAAATCAGCTGCAAGGTGCAAAAAATTGTTTAGTAAAACTCATAATGGGGTGAGGGGTGATCCAAAAGTTACTGGGTTCTTAGGTTTTTTGTAGTTGAATCCATGGATTAGAGTTTCAGCTAAATTGAAGCCTTAGACTTACAGAGGAGTAGAATGTTAGATTGCAGTAGGCCACTACTTTCTAATTCTGAATTAAAGCATACAGAAGAATGTATCAGGAGTTCCCCACCCACTCCTCTGTGTAAGGGGTTCAATCTGCCAATTTAAATATCTCAAACTGCCGTCTTCCAAATAACCTGCAGATAATTAATGGCAGGATACTATGCCTTGTTTACTGCACAGTCAAGTCAGTTTGTATTTAAGACGTGCAAATACATAGTAGCCTGACAAAGCGCCCCCGCTTGCCCTGGCTGTGAGGAGGTGATCTACCACTGAGTTACACTTCCAAACATGTTTACTTGCTTTTTTAATGCCTTAAGTTGTACAGTGGATCTGTGACTTACAAACTCAGTTTGTTCTCGAGGGCCCGTTGTAATTCAGGTCGTCAATTGGAGGCTCAGACTCCTCTACATAAGCCTCAAAGTCTCTCTCCTGTGCAGGCAGATCTCAGTGTCCTTAGAGAGACATTGGCTCAGAATTTCTCAATTAACCTCATGCAGGGAAGTTATGCTGTAATGTTCCTTCTAGAGCTCTTTTAAGGGTTAAATCTGTATCTGAGACCATCTGGAAACCCAAGGAACTGAAATTTGGGTCATAACTCAAGACTTTGGTCATCAGTTAAAACTAAAATGCCAGTCCTAACCCATCTTATGTATGGCCTATCATAACTCAAGGGCCCACTGTGCCTAACATTTCTGTGTGTTTGACATGGGGAAGGGGCTTTCTATATGACCTCAGTGTCTTTTGTAGACTTAAAGTCCAGCCTAAGTAGAACCAGGAAGCTAGATATGGAAGAACGTGTCTTTGAGTTGAGTAGTCTTGCTGGTGGAAGGAAGCCTGCTACCACCCTCCTTTGCCTTAATGTGGTGTAATAGGAGGCTGTGTGGAAGCAGGCAGTGAGGCAGCTTGTGGTTCTGCTGTTAAACTGTCATCTGGACACATAGCTGCTCTCCTGTACCCTCCATTTGAATGGCTTTCATTGAACAAGATACACCTTCCTGTCACCACAGACCTTCCACCAAGGCTGTGTGAGTGTGAGATCACCTTCCCTTATAATATTAAGCTTATGATATATACCACCCACAGACTATGTATTCCTGATCCCCCCTTTTTTCTTACTGATTAAATTTGAAACCCTTTCCTTTGTGATAACCTGTCCTATTTGTTGTCTTCTGCTATAGCTAGGTCTGAAGTTTAACCTAAGTGTCTTTCTCCATTTTCTCAATTTCACAGTAAAACAAGTTTACCTTGATTTTTTTTTTCCTATTGCAAAATTTTTTCCACTTGTCCTTATGAGATGTATTTCCTCCCTAGGTAAGAGCTGTCTCTGGTGTCTTACACAGAACCTGAACATAGAAATCCTATTTTGCATCATTCTTTGTTACTATCATCCTTGTTCTCTTTTATTCTCCAAAATCAATTGCTTTCAGTGGAATAAAGCCAGAAAAATATATTCCCCTTAGGTTTTGGGGCTATCCTCATAAAGTCTAAGATGTTTTGCATGCTGTCACCATGAAAACCAGATGTGAAAAGAAATTGATGGGGTTGGTCTTGGGGGTCTGTTGCATCGTTCTCTCTCCTCTTGGTGTCATTTTCTTCAGGAAGCTGGCACTCACTGGAGTAAAGACCTCATGTCTGAGGCACTCCAGCTGGTTTCCTACCCCTCATCATCCCCTTGGTGCCATCCAAGACTTCGTTGTATGCCTGTGATGTGCTGTGCCTGTTCCAGTGCCCCTGCTTTAAATGCAGTCACTCTCCCACCCCCATCTTCACTCAGTCTTTTTCAGAATCTGGTCGCAGCAAACTTTGCTCCCAGAAAACATGTGTAATTCTGTGTCTGTTTTGTGGGGATTCGGGACATTTCCTGTGGACTTCAGGTTAAAGACCCCTTCCATAAATTGCACATGTTACTTTGAGGTTTGGGATTTATCTTAAAACAATATGCATTACTGATTGCTTGAGAAGGGCCTCACTTCTGTTCTCTATGTCTTATAGTTTCATTTGTTGTTTACTTTTGAGCCGTAGGTACATAGAATTAGGATAATCATGGTCATTGGTTCCTATTGATGTAGGATAATGATCTCAGACCTCCAAATGATAGAGTAGAATGAAACTCCCAACCTACTATATGTCCAGCACAAGTTTGTGTTCTCTAAAAAATCAAAGAATGAATTTTAGGAACAACGGAGGGTAAGAGCAGAATATATTTATTGAGAGAAAGAAAGCTTCTGTCTGAGGGACAGAAGGGGGCCCGGGTGGGTTGCCAGGGACTCTGTCATTTTTAGGGACTTTTATAGAATAAAACCATGATGGGGAAAACTGGGAACCCACAAGACAGACGGGCATAAGGCGGGACATAACTATGGTTAACCAATAAGATTAATTACTCAGGTAGAATTGATTAAATCGAGGACAAATGGGGAGGCGAGTCATGTAGTAAGCGGGGATGCTTAAGGACAATGACTCTTCCTGTAAGAGGGTGGGATGCTGACTCCTGACTTCCTCAGGGTGATATAGAACTATTTAGAATATAAATCCTTGGGATATGGGTGTATTTGTTTTGCCTTTTGTCTTGATATCTGGCCTGCAGGAAGGGGTGAGTGTCTCTTCCAAGGTCACCAAGACATCTGGTCCTCCGTGCCAGTTTCCTTGAGGGCCTAGCCCTGTCTGACTGCCTGTAATATTTCTGTCTAACTCAGTTGCCTGTAACACTATCACATGTATTTACTGGTTCATGCAGGTTTGTCTTCTTCACTTTTAGTTCTTCATAATAACTAACCTAATACAGAAACTAGAATGTGACCATATTTGCTGTGGCTTGTGTAATCCTATCTCCCAGGCCCTGCATAGCCTGTCTCCTCAATATTGTGCCAGTTGTTCTCTTGCTTTTTTCAGCAAGAGTTTAGTTATAGCTATACATTTCTAAAAGGTTAGCCAGGAAGGAAGAAAGTTTAATCCTTCTCTCTAGAAGAAAATAAGCTCTATGAGGTAAGTTTATTTTAAAAAATTGGAGTATCTACTAGGTAGTAGGTGGCAATGTGATAGAAGATAAACAGTAACTGCTGTCTTTTCTCACTCATATTTTCACAAATAGGTGTTCGGTGTCCAAGACCAAGAGCTAGTTCTATGAGGACAGACTGTGTCTTTATTTTCATTGTTACGTGCTAGATGTCTCCATTAATAAATGCAGAAGTTGCTTGACTTATGATAGGGTTAGACCCCTCATAATAAGCTGAAAATGGTTGGAAATGCATTTAATACATTTACTGTCAAAGTTTAGCCTAACTTGCCTTAAATATGCTCAGACACTTAAATTAGCTCATAGTTGGGCAGAAACATCTAACACCAGTCATATTTTATAGTAAAGTGTTGAGTGTCTCTTATAATTTTCTGAATACTGTACTAAAAGTGAAAAACAGAATGGTTATATGGGTTCTCACCATTAATGTATAGTTACTATATGTTAATACCTTTTCTATTAAAAGCATATCACATTTACAACATTAGAACCATCTATAAATTAATTGAACCATCTCTCAATTGAGGACCACCTGTAGTTTCAATGAAAGTAAGTGAGGTTTCCACATCCAGGGAACACACTCACAAATGGAGCTTCAGCACATACCCAAACAG
Source organism: Dasyprocta punctata (assembly GCA_004363535.1). NCBI lineage: Eukaryota > Metazoa > Chordata > Mammalia > Rodentia > Dasyproctidae > Dasyprocta > Dasyprocta punctata. Next base: position 59,626 of record RJWM01010165.1, read on the forward strand.
TATTTTTTAAAAATTAGCATGTGTAAGAAGCTTTCATGTATCAGAGCTTTTCACTTAACCCAGATTTCTGGTGTGTGTGTGCCATGTGTGTTTTGTTTTGCTTTACAAAATTGTAGTATCGAGCAATCTGAGACCCACATTCCCCGTCTAGCACTGAATGTTGGTGCTGGGAAGCAGGCGTCTAGTAGGTGGGGGGCACACACACTCCAGTTTGCTCATAGGACACTTTCCTCATAACTCACCTACCTGATCTCCTAGGCTCTGGAGTGTGACTCTGTGCCCAGAGTGTTGTGGAAGCCTGAAACTGGGAAGGGGTATTATTATTCACACGCTTAGTACCTCTTCCGAAACGCAGTGTTAGGTGTTGGTGGTGAGCAAAGGGCTGGAAAAGCAAACTGTTTGCTGTGTCTCCCAGACAGGAGAGGCTATTCACATGTGTGATGACTTCAGTGAAAGACAGTATGGGCTACACGGATGGTACAGATAAATAATGGAAGCCAGTATCTGTTGCTGCTGGGGCTGCTGGGGAGAGCGGGTCTTCTGAAGAAGGTCACTTGGCGCAGCTCTTTAAGGGTGATAGGATTTCAATCGCTGGAGGGAAACAAGGCCTTATCCCTGGAGGGTGTGGCAAGAAAGACATCTGTGATTTGAGCAGTTTGATGCACAAAGGGAGAAAGCAGAGGGAGTTGGAGAGAAAGAAGGGGCCAGATGAGGTGTCCTGTGAGGCCAGATGGTGGCATTTGGAACACAGGCAGTAGGGAGTGTCTGCCAAAGAATTGAGAAGGGGAATATTATGGTCAGAGGCATCATATAAATGCACATACCTTCAGCTGCTAGCAGGCATCTCAGAAGTAGAAGTGGTTTGTGGACATGATTGTCTGAATGTTCCCAGTACTCTCTGTCATAGTTTTTCTTACAGCCCTTCCTCCGTAAAGTGCCCCCTGATAGCTCAAAGATCCCCTTTTTTTCCTAGGGCCATGCCTCTGCCAGGTACATAGAAGCTAATTGATCTGGGACCAGACACGTGTGATAAATTTCACATGGAATTTTAAGTCCACTAAAAGGTTGTGGTGGCACTTGGAAAGGAGTTTAACCTGCCTGTAATGGAAAGAAATGGGAAGAGTGTTTATGGCTTCTCTAAATGAGGCCCAACCTAATTTTTTTTTTTTTTTTTGGTCTGGCTAGGACCCTATGTAAGTCCAGTTCTCTAAGTGCAACTTCTTGTCTACCATCTCCCTGTGACCCCTACTGTTTGGTGCTGGGTGATGGTGAGAATGACTGCCAGCCCTTACAGGCGCATTCTGCTGAGGATGCTGCTGCTGCAGTGTCAGGGTTGATGGGCACCTGTGAGGTCTGCCTTTGTCCTCCCAAATGTGAACTGTGTATGATCTTGGTGCAAGCTTCCTTTGCTGCTTTCTTCAACAGACAGTTAGATACGTTCAGCCCGCATTGCATGCTGGTAAAGTGTGTGGCACAGTTACAATGTGAAATTGATGCAAATGCTACTTAGCTGAGGTGACCGGGTTTTACTCAAGAGTTAAATGTCACTGTTCCAACGATGGAACCATCAGCTTGGCTGTGATGTCACCAGTGATTCCAGAGTTGTGAGGTGTGCCTTGGGCCTGCAGGGCCACTCATTCCCTTGTTGATTTTATGTCCATTTTGGACTGGGCATATTTCATTTGCTTTCTCAGTCACATTTAGAACCATCTTCACAATGGGTCTTCGAGAAGTGACTGTTACTGAGGGAATTCAGGATGGCAGAAATCTTCCTCAAAGCATAATGTTCATGACTTCATAGCTACACACTATTGCCGGGCCTTTGAAAGAGTGTCAAGGCCCTGCCACTGACCTTTTTGTTTTTTTCTTCTACAGCACAGTGTTGGACTGTTTTCCATTCATTCAATAGAAATTTCTCCAAAGTGTTTTGTGTACATGCAATATTATACAAACCCTTGATAAGTTAGTACCGTACACACCTGCTAGATTCCTGGGTTTCTTTATGACACATTCAAAGCAGATTGAGTTATTGATCATATATAACCATTATTTTTTGTTGTCCTCAAATGAGGAAACTGAAATGATGATATTTATGTTACTCTATGTGCTTGGGTTTACAAAGGAGCCCCCTGGAAGCTGGGAGATTTTTGCACATGTACTATTTCTATAGTTGTCTAACTGCCACCACATGAGTTGTGGTGCCTGTAAATGTTAGGTCGAACTGGCAGGTAGACCACTGACTATGAGTAACTGGGGAGAAAAAAAGCCCAGAAATAGCTTGCAGAGCACACTTCCATAGAAGAATAACTAATATTACCTAAGCAGTACTTTGGTTCATCATTCTTTAAAAAGGAAACAGATTACAGGGGAAACTCCTCAGTACATAGCATTCACTAAAGTAAATCCCAGGTGGACCACAGATCTAGTACAAACTGCCCCATAAATGGAAATGCACATGTTTGTGAATTAGGAGTATGAATTCTAGAAGAAGAATTACCAAGCTATAAAGCACTTTCCTTGGAGAATGGGAATTGGATATGGTAGACAAATTTTATTCTTGTGCTATGTATTTCTGTATTGTTTGAATATATAACCATAGGTAAAAATAGATACTTAAGACCTGGAAGGTTAGTATTTCCAAGGCATGGAGGAGAAATGACAAAAGAACAGATCAGTAGGACTTGGAAAGAATGTTGTTAAACTAGAGAAGATATTTCTAACAAATCTGTGTTCCCATCCTCAAGGAGTAAGATCATCTGGTAGGCTTGTGACTGTGGGTGATTGGCTCCCACAACAAATTGGACGTTGCATGCAACAGTCTGGGAAAAGCAACTAAGTAATAAAGTTTAAAGGGAGAAGGTATGCTAAGAGCAAGCAGGCTCTCGCAGGTGGAAAAGAAAACACCATGAAATGAAAAGAAGAATTGACAGTGAGTGGGTTGGGCTTACAGATTTGAAGTGTGCTCTGAGCCTAGAACAACCCCTCTTGGGTCTTACAGAGCATGATTGACAGGGTGCTGAGTCAGGTCAGCTCTATGCACTGGGCGTGTCCTTTTCCATCACTACTACCAGGCAGCCACCCCCAGGATAAAGGTCAGGGACTTTGCCCAGTTCGGGTGAGTGGAGGGTAGTGTTCCCATAGACCCTAACTGTACTGTTTATATTGGGCTGAATAATGGCCCTCTCAAAGATGCCAGCAGTTCAATTCCTAGAACCTGCAAATATGTTACCTTCCATGGTAACTGGACCTTTCCATGTGAATAAATTAAGAATATTAAGATGGGAGATTGGCTGGGCCCACTATAATCACAACAGTGCTCATGAGAGGAAGGCAGGAAGATGAGAGCCAGCAGAGCCATGCTAGAAACAGAGAATCAGAGTCAGAGAGTTGAAGACGCTAAGCTGCTGGTGTTATCCAGCCTGTTCCCCTTGTTGGCCAGGCTGTGGCCAGAGGGACAGATGTTTAAAGAATGAGGGAATACTCTGTTACTCCTCTGAAAGGTTACAACCAAAGGAGAGAGGCAGAGACAAAGGGAGAATGGGGCTCAGAAGTGTGATGCTAGGACAGAGGCCAGTAGGGCCAGCCTGATATTCCCCTGCTGACATTTGTCATGGCTAGATGGGAAGAAGTGGAAGCACAGATGTGTAAGCTGCCTCTCCCTTCTGCTTGGTGACATGAACTTAATATGGAATAGTCCATTCTTACGCCAAAAGGAAGTGATTGTGGTTTTTGCGTTAGGTGAGCTGTGCTGTCCTCTGTCACATCCGAGGACCTTTCGCTGGCCTGAAAATGGTTGTGCCTGTGCTTCTTGCAGATATTTCCATCTTGAAACCCGGGAGATATTTGCTAGTTTTCTTGTTGAGTGAGGCAGGCTCCGTTCACAAGGGCGGTTGTCACATGCTGCTTCTGTCCTTCATGCTGGATTCCATGGCGTGTTCTGCAGCTCTGGATGCTACGACATTCTGCCATTCAGGTATTTCTGTAAGGCTGTACCAGCTTCTGCCCTTTCCTCTCATCCCATTCTGAGTTATGTGGTTGCAATGTGGTTTTACCAGCAGCAGAAGTGCAATACTACATAGCTCTGTATTCTTAGTCCATGATTTGGGAACGTTTTTCCCACAGGGGTTAGAGATTTTTTCTTTGCTGTAATCTGTTGCCCTTTTGCCTTGATGTCCCCAGATCTTCCTGTGGCGTGCATCATGTAACACCCTCCAGCACCACTGAATTCTCACGGCCCTTCTTTTTCATGTGATTTTGTCCTTGCTGGGTGGGCCAAAGAGCTTAAATATAGGGAAACGCAATGACCTGTCCCTCTATTTTTATCATCTTTTCCCATAGGTTGTTTAGCTCCAAAAGCAATAGAGCAAGTGACTTGTGCATGCCTTCATGGCAGCCTGTAAGTACAAGCAAAAGACAGCTAGTCCTCCCACATTTTATCATGTGACTTGCATGCTATAGAATTCGTTCACTTTACAGCTACAGTTTGACCAAGATTGTTGCAGCGACTGTCTAGGTAAGAAATGTAGTACTGGGGCCCTAGAGACATTTTAACACCTGATCAGAGGCTGAGGGGTGATAGGTTCAGCAGGTTGCAATGTAGAGTACGGCTGGCTCTCAGACCAGGATGCTAAGAGACTAAGGAACCCCCTAAGCAACTTGCATCCAATATGAGGGCCTGGGTGCTCTGACCAAAACCTTTTACATAACTTCAGTGTTGTGGGTTAAAGAGCTGATCCTTTATGTGTGGTCCTTGAATCAAGATTGTGACTAATTAATATAAAGCAAGTGACTAGTGTCTTTTAATTAAATTTGGTAATATATCCATTTCCTTGGACATAGTGTGCTTCTTTTATCAGAATGTAGACAGTGATCCCATAAGGTTCTGCTCACTCTTGAGGGATGTCGGGGGGAGCAACCTCCTGTTTGCAAGTTACTTCACTTTGAGTTAGTCTCCCTATGCTGTGTGGCATGACTGCAGAGGGACTGAAAGGCAACACAGTGACAAATTGTGGAGCTGACAATCAGTGGAGCCCGCATTCTGCTTTAAGCACATTGGAGTGATCCCAGATGGGCTGTGCAGTTAACTTCTGGGACTCAGTTGCCCCAGTGCCAATCAGGTTTTCACCTAAAAGTAGGCTTTTCCAGACCAGTATGCTTCTCCATCTCTGCTCCTATCACCTGGTTCTTCAAGCACCATGTGACATGGGCTACCTCTTCAGAGCTGCTTTCTCCTGTCCTTAAAAATCAGGGAGATGTGAGTTCCTCTACAGGAGCCTA